>OW386285.2:108134603-108302603 GCA_936432065.2 Rutpela maculata | reverse complement strand
GTTTCAACAGAAAAAATGCGAAAATTTGCCAATTCCCAATCAAAGCACGACCTCAAAAATATGTAATGTGGTGTGTGTGGGTGTGTGTGTGTGTGTTAATAAGAGTTAACTGTCTGTTTTTGTGTGTTTGAGAGTTACATAGCATGTGTCGAATTCAGTGGTCTCGTTGTTCGGCTATACAGGGTGCTCGGTAATACCGGTCTGGTGCCGATTCTACATGCAAAAATATGAAAGAAAATTTATATAAATATGTCAGCTAATGCTAATGCCTTATGGACTCAAAGCCCTTTGAAGATTGAAGGCAAAAACTGGTATTCTGCTATTTTCATTTTTTTTTAAATTAAATAATGGCAATGAAAATTAATTAACAATGAGCTTATTGTTACTCTACTTGACTTAATTGTTACGTGAAAACTTGAAGCACATCGTGTTTTCTCATTTACACGATTTTTCTCACAAGCGGTTAGTTTTTCGATTAAAATGAAAGATGACCTTTTTTAATATTTTTAATTAGTGCTGTAGCTCAATTAGGAAGCATTTGCGTGCATTGCGGCTCTTTTTTTCAAATTTTTTCGGATATAATTTGTACCAGAAGTTTGTTACCGATATTTTCTGACACCCTGTATAGAATATGAAGAAAGTACAGCTAAAGATTTTTAATTATATTAAAAACAATAAGTAAATAAATCAGCTAATATTAGATATAAATTAAGAGAAGTCATCACATATTTTTTACCTGCCCAGGAATTTGACCTCAATAGGCAGTTCACAGAGTTATAATACGATAAAGGGGTTTGTAGATTTCAAAACGAGAAATAATGTAAACTACGGTTACTTTGTCGACAAAGGCATTAAGAAAACGATGATTAGAGGGCATTGTCGCATGTACCATAAATGTAATGTACTGTGATTTCTTTACAATTTTTAATATTCTGTGTAATGGCTTATATAATATACCCACGGACAAAATGATCGCATCATTCAAAATTTGTCATGTTTTGAAGTTAATTTATTTCTTAACCGTTTTTCCGATTTTAATGATAGTTTTATTGTTTAAAAAAAAGTTGCAAAGTTGTAACGAAAACGTAACTTTTTTTATACTATATCTCCTGTCCTGGACATCAAATGCTTAGAACGACGTCGAGATGTAGTTCCGTAAGTAATTGAATGTTTTCTTAATTTCTTTCAAATTAGATTTAATTTAAACTACTTAGGTACCCGAAAAATTTATCGGATTTTCTTCCATCTATAATATGATTTAAAATTCACTAGCCGTAGAAACCCCGAGGTGCCAGAAAGTCATTTTAAATATCCGGAATCAAGCGCAAATGCATGGTGCCACTAAGTACGGTTAGACATCAGTGGTTGGCGCGCCCTCTGCAGATTATACGGTTGAACCAAAATCCAGTTTTTATAGGAAAATCGACCAAGTAGCTCCATCTTGAAATTTTGTGGGAAGGATGTTATGATGTTTAGACGTTCAAATATGCGATAAAACGTTCTGGCACCTCGATCTGGTGCCAGAACGTATATATAGGTGCCACTCCGTCCATATATATGTGAATTTGGTGCCTGAACGTTCAGTTTTAAATATATATATATATATATATATATATATATAGGGCTTCGGCCCTACTAAATTTAGATTGTTCTTTAACTAGTCGGACGTGACTATCCTTCATTATTTTTACAGGAATGGGGTTTTACCAAGTTAAAAAAAAAATTGTCCGAAGCCCTACTAAATTTAGATTGTTCTTTAACTAGTCGGACGTGACTATCCTTCATTATATATATATATATATATATATATATATATATATATATAAATAAATAAATAAATAAATAAATAAATAAATAAATAAATAAATAAATAAATAAAATGTCTGCATTGTAAGGCGGAGACATATTTTATACCCCTAATGTATTATTTTCAAGCAAGAGCACAACTAGTGTGCAGCACATGTCACACTTTTTGCACTTAAATAAATCCAGTGATAAAAGTGGTGTTTTCTACCTCTTCCGATCATTTCATACTCTAATCTTTTTTCAACTTTTTTATTAACGTCATTACAAACACATTGCACAAGGTTTCATCAAAATCCATTTATTAGCACTCAAATTAGAGGTGACTGGACTATAAACCAACTTCTATTAATGCAGAGTAATTTTTATCAAAAAAGCTCGTGGGGGATCGTTTAGAAATTAAAAAAAAATATATTTGTATTGGTCAACTTTGATAGGCTCTAGGCGCTTTTGGGACTACTAACTACGAAAAACCCCAATGTACGCCCGCAGTATGCCAGTGATTATCAATTTTAAATACATTGTATTTCCGGTCGCTTTGAAAATTGGATATGTTTTAAAGGGGCATATATTTGTAAGGAAATGATGGGTGTGCCTCGAGAACATCCCCTAAAAAAAATTATTTTTATTTTGAACAAATTTTTTCACCATTTCTATCCGACAAATGGACTCAATAATTTTTTCCTACGTTTATGCCACCAAAAGCCATATATTTTTTTCATGAAAATCGGTTTGTGTTCTTGAAAAAAAATTTTTTTCCATTTTTCTGTTCACACTAATACTACTGTCAACTTGTGCTCAAAATTTCGACCCGATTGGTGCGGGGGCAGCTAACACATGCTTATCCTGCTATGCCCTTTCAGATTGTTTTTCCCCACAAAATAAAACTGCATAAATTTTTACTTATATTTGCCTCCACTGTTTATTTGTATTTAGCAGCAAAGTCTTATACAAGATGCAACGTAGTTATAACTCAGTTACTCTTACACAGAATAATAAATCTTAGAGGCATAGAGACTTATAAACTTATGTCATCATCTGAATAATTTACGGAACATGACACCGACAGTAGTCAACCCTTATTAGATCTACTAATGCACAGAATGAACAGGAACTGTGACATCTGCGTTTAGGAAACCAACGTACAAAGGGAAATATTTAAGTTTTAACGCAAACCATCCAATGTCAACAACAACTGGGGTGGCAAAATCATTATTAGTCAGCGTTGAGAATAACAACTGCACTGTGCAGAACATAAGGTAACAAGATATAAAATAATTATTTGGGAAATTCGGAACTGGAAAATCTAAGAAAACTATAAAATTGAACAAATCTAGCAGAACAATGAATAATTCTGACATGACATTTTTACAAGCTTTTATTTAACTTGCCTTGTATGTTAGTTGGTTAGTATGTTTAGGCCGACTTTTGCAAGTCAATTTTAAACCACTTAGCGACATACAATTGAGCTGAAAGAGCATACGCGTGTAGTTTTGGTGACAATACAATAATATGGTACCAAAAAACCAAATATGGAACCAAAAAATTTTAACACTATAATTTTTAGTTTTTTGATCGCATAGTGTATTCACTCGGATGTTGTATTCTAAAGGCGTAGTTACACGGCGCGTGATTAGGCGAGCCTGGCTCGACGAGTCACGAAACACGCGCCGTGTGACATAGGCTACTTGGCATGGCTTGCGACTCGGGAGACGTTGCTCGCGTCTTCCATCTAGTTGTCGGTAACTGCGCCTGAAGATCAGTCATCAGTCGATCCATGCAGTTTTGACGAGCCTACAATCCACAACCCCACACGAAATCTGCATTGGTCACGCGTCGTATTGACACATCTGGCTCGCTATTCGTTACACGGCGCGTGGTTTGCCGAACCACGCACCAGGTTCGTGGATCGGCGAACCACGCACCGTGTAACTGCGCCTTAAGAAATGGCGAAGTATTCGATTTTAAGTACTGACGTGTGCAGCGTGGGACTCGGTATTATTTTAAGTATGAATATAAAATAAAATAATTAACACGTATCTAAAAATTTAAAAATAAAATTGAATGCAAAAATAGTTTTAAAAACAAGCTTTTGTTATTATTTAGGTGTAGGTACTAAAACGAAAAAAAAAAAATTAATTGTCTTAAAAGCTTGTCGCGTGAAATAGAAAATAAAACGCCAAGTTTTGGAGACAATTAATTTTATTTTTTCGTTTAGTACACCTAAACAATAATAAAAGCTTGCTTTTAAATAGTCATTTTTATACCAACGCTGCGAAGTTTCTTTTTACGTACCAAGAGAAACATTATCGCCAAGGCCGCTTGCGGCCGAGTAAATAAGTATCGTATGAGGTACCGAGCTAAAATTTTGTATAGAGGTATTTGAGATAACTGCAAATCGAATACCCTATCCAATTTACAGATAAAAAATTGCCTAATAACTTCGACCCATTTAGAGGAGCTTAGTTAGTAGGCCTTGAAAATATGAAACTTACAATTTTTTCAAAACAGTCAAAAAAGCTCATCGAGCATATCTCAAAAAAACAAATTTAAATCGACCAACGCGTTCCAAAATAACGGGGTGTTGGGGTATTAAATAGCACACACTGTATATACATTTTCTTACGGCCGCGGTGGAGTAAATTTCAAGTTTCATTCAATGTTTTTTTTGTAGTAGAAGTTTCCTAGAGCAGGTATAGACCGTCCCTTGTGTTTCTTAGTTTCTTTTGTAATGGTTGCTTTGTATGGTGACGACATCCAACCTTGGAAGAAGTCCGTATTAACGTTTCATAAAATCGACAAAAAGCAAATTTCACCTTGCTTCTTTGCCACCTACAATGAGACGCTGCACGGTACGGTGCAGTTTACGACGTATCACCAACTCCAAAAATGGTATGGAATCCACGAAAATCCAGAAGACTGGAGCTGGAAACTTGACACCAATGGGTTCCTTCCAATAACAATGACATAAAAACCAATATAAAATATGTCATTTTGTAAACGTACATTATACAATAAATTAAATTTATTTTTTGAATGAAAATGATAACTATCCAGACATGTTAAGGATGTGACTGTGAGGTAGTAAGCAAGATGGTACACCTCGGAACCCTTGTGGACAATACTGGCGAATAATACAGAGATGGCAAGACTGGCAACTTGCCAGTTGACAAAAATTTGGCGTCACAGAAATACCACGAGGCGCACAAAGACCTGACTTGCTAACGTCATAGCTTTCTCCATCTTTCTTTACATCTCTGAAACATGGACCATTAGGGAAGTACACAGACGGTGTATTGATGCTTTCGAAATGTGAGCTAGAGACGTTTGTTACGAATTCAATGGACAGCCGAACATACATCAATTTTCCAAGAAATAAGCCCCTAAAACCGTCTCTCCAGCATTGTATCTTTCTGTCGCTGTACCTCGTTACACGTTAGACTTACGATAAAAATGTATATACAAAAATGTGGGAAATTCTGTCTTCTTCAACTTTGTCTCGAACATTTTCCTCGTAGGATCTAGGTACCGTTGCGGGGATATATTTAAGAAAACAAATTTTTTACGCCTTTCATTCAAGATGGCGATCGAAAACTTGTCGGGACTTAAAAAACATCAGCATTATTTCCATTTTATAGGGCATAACCCCATGCTGACTGGATTATAACTTATTAATATTTGTATTATTCAAAAATACTTCAGGTTTCTCACATTCCTTTTATACAACCCTATGTGCCCACTTTAGTTTTAGAAAACCACCGCCCAAGGAATCACTACTTCCACATCCAGATTTTCTATCCAAGTCTCTCACTACGAAAAAAATGTTGACACTATATTTGCACTCCACTAGGTGGAATTAATTTTTTATGGCACTTTAATAATATAATATTTGAAATCGCCGACCCCAAAAACTCATAAAACGAAATGCCACATCGGTGGTGGGGATGGGAAGTTTAAAAAATTGTTGAGGCCTTTGGTCCTTGTACATACACTAAATCACAATTTTATTTTTTCACCCCCTTTAATAATGGAGTGGTAATGGAGGTGACTAATGCCAAAATATTTTTTGAGATCTTATCTTTTTTCATATATGTATACTAAATACCAATTTTATGGACTCTTGCTTGGTTTACTCCATTTACCCCCAAACATTCAACGGAATAAGATCAAAATATAATCTAGTACCAGATCTTGTTAAAATACATACGTGTAGCAAGTCAATATCTTAAATGGTTCCAGAGTAATCGTGCAAAAAAAGGTACAGACAGACCGACAGAAAGAATTTTTTGTTACTCAAACTTAATAGCTCGACGTTTCATGACATTCTAAGTCTATTTGAACAATTTTCCAAATTTGTCTTGTGTTACTATTACTTGATGTACTCCACTGGATGTGGAAGTAATTTAGTGATATTTCTTTGGCCTGTGAGTATTTTGTTAACTATGGTACTCTAGTGCCAATATTCATAAATCGGGTTATAGGTACATATTTTCTTAATAATTACAATAATCTTTTGCAATCGATTTCTTTATTTACTTCCAAAACATAATTATGTAAAGTTAAAAAGGGGTGACCTTAGTAAATCCACCAGACAATAAAAGCCCTTGGGAAAATTCAACCATTATAGATATGAATGGATTGCAAACGATGGAAAGCATATTATTTGAAGCTTTGATAAAACATTATGAAAGACTGCTGAACAGAAATGTACATAAATCGTGTTGAGCGAGCACTTGAAAATGTTACCAAGTCATTCTAAAAATAACGAATTGAGTTATTGAACTTGTAACAAGCTCCCAAACACCGCAAGTTACTTCCACTTGAGCCAACACTTGAACTCCTATGTATGATGTGGTTTATTTACTCGTGGTATATTTGTGTATATGTAATTTTAAACAGATTTATTCAATTTTGGGTCGTTGAATTTCAAGGAGCAAGGGGGCATTGTGGCCAAAGTGGAAAATATTGATTGTAAACATTTCTACAATAGTGTCGTGGGACTGTATGTATATAACGGAATATTATTTGTTAAGCAAGCCAATATAGCCGTTCTCAGAATCTTTGATAAGCCCGCATTCAAATTTTTTTTGTGGGTATTCAAAATTCGCGTTTATTTTGCAACAAAAAAGGTGTCTTGAAAAATGGCAGCTTTTACATCAGGCGCTTTTTAAATGCTAGATTACTAGAAAACGGTTGTTTATATCTTCCATCAAAAGTTCTTTTTTTTTTTGTTAACAAAAGAGTTTCTTAGTGAAGAGTATGATAAATTTCAAAAATCTTGAACAAAACTAGAAAGTTTCACGAGAAGCACAGCTGGGCAAGTGACTTTGTAAAAGTAATTAATTACCCATTACTAATTGCTTTTAAAAAAAGTAATTTAATTATTTAGTAATTTTATTGCTTGCAAAATAAAGTAATGTAATTATAGGTACATTAATTTTCTAATTACTCTAATATCCTTGTTATTGGCACCGTAGCGCCATCTCTGTCTGTCTGTCTTTTTTGGTATAGTCGAGTCAATGAAGATTTTGACTTCGGAATCCTCATGAACAGGTCGGATTTTGATGATTCTTTTTTAATGTTTCTTATATTTAATTATTCAAATTCAAATATTCCCGCTGGCGGTAATTTACAGGGGGTGGCACTTAAAAAGAAACAAAAATATTGGAGCTGAAAGAGAATTTCATTTAAATTGATAGTCTTTAATTTATAATGACTTGAAAATAGGGACATTAGCTTGAAAAGGAAGGTATTTAAACATGATTTTTGTCAAATAACTTGAAATTTGTTTTAAAAGTATTACATTGATCGAAAACATGCTAGAGACAAATAAGAGAGCTACTAAATAGGAGATGAATATCTTATTTTTCTAATTTCTGTAAAATTAATGGTTTTGGAGAGAGGGAAGTATAAACATGGCATACTAACGTTTATAAGACGAAGTATTTCGTTAAAGTGTTAAATATCTCAGCAACTTTGATACTTACGTCAAAAATGCCAACAGTTAAAATGAAAGACTATTAATTAGGCTTTCAAATGATTATTTTGTCTATTTCTATAGTATAAAAGCTAAAAGAAATGAGCTTTCTCACAGTTTTTAGTAAGAACGCCCGCCATTTTGTTAATGTGTAAGTAGTCAGTAATAAAAAAATTCTTATATACTGTTTTTCGTTAACATATTACCTAGGCGCTCAAAATTTTTCGTCCGTTTACAGCACTTGCTTCAGAAAAAAATGCATTTTAAACTAAAACGTAACAAAAATTCTTTAGCAAATATCTCAATAAATGTTAGTTTAAGCGAAAAAATTACAAGTATAAAAAATAAAGCTTATAAACTGGGGATTAACTTGTTTTAGTTTAATATTAACGTTGGATTAATAGTTTCGCAGATATTAAAGTTTATAGATGGCATCCGAAAGATTATAGGATGAAGTATTTAATTTAAATGTTGAATATCTTACAAACTATAAAATTCCCATCAAAATTAAACATAATTAATCAGTGTTTTAAATGATTCTTTATTTGTTTCTTAATCATATAAAATAAAGAAATTATGACCGAGGCAATGTGTGCTTTCACATTTTTTTTACAAAATGTCGCCATTTTGTTATTGTAGTTGTTCAGCGATTATTTTTTTTAAATATTGCCTTTTGTTAATACATTTCAAAACAAAAACAAACGAAAAATTTCAAAAAAGAAAAAAATATATTTTGAAAATCTTTTTTTTAACAACGTATTAATAATCAGCGACTCCAACAACCCCCACAATCTTTTTATTTTCGTTGAAAATGCGAGTTTATCTATGAAATTTATGAATTATTCAAAGCATAATAAAAATATTCACAACTTTCAAAATTAGAATTCAAAAATTTTATTCCGTTCGCTGGAATGTTTCTGGTTTCAAATAATATAGTATTACTTCAATAAAGTAAAATTAAATTTGGACCAAACCCGGAACAAATTTGTAACAAGCTAATTTCTTCGGAATTGTATTCTATGGCTATCCAGGAGTCTCTGACTGAAAATCCCAAAAAATCCGCCGTGCAGAAATAAAGAAAAAATGCTCCGCCATGTTGAAATTAGGCACTTTTTTTCCTTTAGTCGGAAATAGCCCACACAGATGACACTTTAGGAAAAAAGTAAAGAGGCAACATTTTGAGAGAAAGAGCTAAGCTTCAATATGGTATAAATCGGTTAAATATTAATAAAGTTATGATTGTCAAAGTGACAGATTCTTTTCAAAAAAGTTTTTGGATTTTAACACCGTAAGAATGTAACAACAGTCAACAAAAACTTTTGTTGGTAATACTAATTAAACATGGTTTATTTAAATATGAAATAAAACATATACCGGTTAGTTTATTTGACGACATTTCGTTTCGAAAAACAACAAAATCATCTCTTTTCTTCTTATTTTGATAAAAAACTTACACCAAGTCCAACTTTGCCTGACAGTGCTAAACAAATTAGAAAAGTTGTGTGGCAACGCCCGGCTCAATGTAGATATTGTTCATCAGTGTGTTTCATTTGTTCGTTATCATTATGGTTTAAATTGTATTATTATTTTCGATGGCTATTCTAATGAAAGCACTTCCGTTAAATTTACAGAATATCAAAGAAGAGCTAAAAATGCATTTCACAAAGAAATTAATATTGACCCCCCAAAAAAGTAGTAGAGAGAGATATCTCAAAACGAATTTTTTGCATCAGCGTCAAATAAAGATCAGTTTAATTAAACTTCTAACATCAAATTTCAATCAAAATAATATCAGTCAAATGTGCGGATGCAGATGATGATTATTTAATTGTAAAAGCTGTTATTGATTGCTCAGCTGATATGTGTAACCCCATTATAGTTGTTGGTCAAGATACAGACTTAATAACGTTACTTACTGAGCATTGCAAAACAAAAAAATGTATACATGAGACTCTGTGAATATCTATCTGCAAGTGACGTTCAGAACAAGTGAAAATGTAGTAAAAAATACTCTATTTGCACATGCCATATTCGGATGCGATACCACCTCGGCATTCTATAAAAATGGCAAAAAGCAGTATTTTCAATTTTAAAAAATAATACTGAACTAAGTAACAGCCTATTAATTTTCAAAAGTTTTGCTGAAGCAAATCAGCTTACAGTAATTGGGGAAGAATTTATTTTAAGATGGCAGTAAAAAAACTAATAGTTTAAATGATTACAGGTTCGTTAGGAATAATCAGATTTTTGCTAGGCAAAATATTTTCCAGCACTTCGATCTAACAGTTCTTCCGCCAACATCCGATGCCACTAAATACCATACTTATAGAGTGTATTGGCAAATTCAAGTCTGGTTAGGTGACATTCTTAATCCAGAGAACTGGGGATGGAAAAACAGCGGTTATCTAGAACCAATAAAAACTACAAAAGTGTGCCAATGATTTCATTTCAAATATTTTATTCTGTGGTTGCAAGAAAAATTGCAAACAGTCTTGAAAATGTAAAAAATATAACCTTAAGTGCAGTACCAGCTGTGTAAATTGCACTGGACAGGACTGTGAAAATGCGTCAGAGGTGTTACTTTCTGAGAATGAGGCTAGTTTTTAGTTAAAGCTCGTATTTGAGAGTTTTTTATGCTTATTTAATTTATTCATGCTTTTTAAAGAGTTTATAGTTCATTGTGTTTGTTGTTACGTTCTTTTGTATTTAGAATGGATTTTATTTTACGAATGTATTACTTTAATTAATTAGTATTACCAGTAATAATTGTTGTTGCCTTTTGTTGCATTTTATGGTATTAAAATACAAGAAGCATTCTTTTTTATACAAATCTGTCATTTTGACAACCGTAACTTTGCTAATATTTAACCGATTGCAAAAAACTTTGTATCACATTAACACTTAGCTCTTTCTTTCAAAATTTTGCCTCTTTGCCATCCGTGCGGGCTATTACCGATTAAAGGAAAAATGTGCCTAATTTCAACATGGCGGCGCATTTTTTCTTTATTTCTGCACGCCGGATTTTTTGGGATTTTCAGTCAGAGACTCCTGGATAGCCATAGATACAATCCTCAAGAAATCAGCTTGTTACAAATTTGTTCCGGGTCAACTTTTAATTTTATTGTACTATAATATAGAAATATTTTTTTTAAAGTTTCATCATAATTGGTACTGTTCCTGAGAATTCCGAAGTTTCACCGATTTGTAGGGTTCATTGACTCGACTAGTATCAATCATGTGCCATTTACAAATTCCAAATACAGGGCCGCCGACAGGGGGGGCAAAGGGGGATAAATCACAGGGGCCCGGGCACCCAAAGGGGATCCGGGGCTCCGGCTATATTACGTCATATAGGCTAGACATTCAGTCGTGCACATTTAGCGATTCTCACAAAAAAAAAAACAAATTATATACCTAAATATTTCAATTTTAATGAATTTTAGCCTGGCGTGGCTGTTCATATTCATAACTATTGTTTGATTATTAGATTATTTACCTATCAATTTTAAAAACCATGATTAATTGAATTTTCAATAAAATTTTCAGATCGGTAAATAATTGTTGATAAACTTAATGCGAAAAATAAAACGACAAAACCTTGAAAGAGGGAAGGGACCCTCAATAATAAGCAGCCCCGGGGCCCGGTGAAGCTGCCGGCGGCCCTGTCCAAATATCTTTTTCGAGATTATGGCCCGGGGACTTTTAACTGAAACAACCAGTATACATATTGTATACTGTGCAATAATGTATTCAATATATCTTTACCTTTCAATGTTTCCCGGAATACGTTTCTATGCTATTTCGTATTCTGAACCTCTACTATAGAATGGCACAGACCACAACAGAAACTGATATTAGTTGAAAATCATGTCGAAAATAGGATCATGATTTGTTAAAATCTATAATAAATTTTCATTATACTTTTAAATCATTAGTTAATGAATGAATTACTTAGAACTCCAAGTTTTCAGAAATATACACTTCATTCAGTTCTATTACGATAAATAAGCATTATTCTGGAAAATTGTTTGGGTGATTTTACTGAACAAGCAACAACCACGCCTAAACACTCATGTTAAGATAACATGTTTGATTATCTTATGTCAATGATTAATTTCGATACTGCAGTTGATAACAGGTTTTATGTACATATTTACACAAAGTTGTACTATCTCGGATGACAATTAACATACTTGTATATAAATAATGGACAGACGATATCTAAGTTGAGGCAATAGAATAACGGCTAAGCATGAGTCACGTTTCAAGGCGGAAGGAAGCTCTCTTGGTGACAAACTCTTCGTTCGACCGCATCGTCAACGGCATTCGTAACTAGTTCTTGAGGCTCTGTCCATTCATGGCGAAAAAATACTACAGACACTTAGTGGCAATTAACTATAGCGACTGCAGTTGTCTGAATGATGTCTCTCTTTATATGGCTGTCTACTATAATAAATTAGATACTTACAAAGACGTTTAGACTCGGAATCTTAACCAGCAAAACACTTACCTGAAACAAAAATTAATATAAGTTAATTTGTTACAAATAAACAAGTTGTATGTATTTAAATTGTCAATTGCATATCGGAATTATGCACAATGGATTTTAAGATCTGTAGCAAAGATTGTAGATTTTCGAAAAAATTCCATAAAAAATGAATTTGTTGTTGATAAAATAGCTTTGTTGTTAAAATGTGATTACTTTTTACATGCCAAGTCTTTAAAATAATAAAAATCAGTACTTTTTTAATACTGGAAATCGCACAAACAGTTATTGGATACTTAAAACTAGTCTCCTTTTAGTAGATGCTTTTATTAAGTCATACAAAATACCCCACGTTTGATCATGATTGATATTTAAGTCAACAGTTAGTAGCATTCCCCCCTTATTCTGAGAGTCTAGCAAATAATAAATATCTTATGAAGTCTCTCTTAAGCATGTATGTTTCAGCATTCTATGTTTCGAACACCAAAAAACATAAATTTTGCCTTAACGATTCCTGCCCAATCTTCACAGATGAGGCGTTTTCTATAGAACGTGTCTTAATTTGGACAAATGAAATGAATATCGGATATATAATTATTATTTCCGATTCAAAATCTGTTTTGCAAGCTCTTAAAAACTTTAGTTTAAAAAATTACAAGAATGCCCATAATATGCAATATCAAAAAACTAGTCAATAACCTAAGTCAAAATCTAGTATCAGTAACATTTGTCTGGGCAAAGTATGTTGAAATAATAGGAAATGAAATTGTAGATCAAGCAGCTAAAGAAGTCACTTTCCGAAACTTACTCACAATCAGTGTCAACAAATAATTATATAATAATAATAATATATTATCCAAAATCAAAAACAAAATATATCAAAAAATATGTTAAGTCTATTCAATTCATCCCACTATTCCCCATATAACCTTTTCAGTCAATAAATAATATTCTTCAACCATTACTCGACTTAAATTGAATTATGGATGCTTTCCAGTATATTTTTTCAAAATAGGTATTAAAGATATCCCTTGTCGTCCCTGTGACAATTTCTCTCTAGGCGATTTGAATCATATTTTCTTTCTTGTACCAGTCATTTACAAATTAGAAAACGAGGGACAAACCGCGAAGGAAATCCGAGGAAATCTGGAGAAAATCTGAGGAAATCTTTTTTCTCGGATTTTCGCAAACCTGCAGTATCAATACATTTATTTTAATCTCCTAAGACATAGATCTTCTGTGACTAATAGAAATTTCCGAAGGCAACCAACTTCACACACAGAATGTCTAGTTTGATGACACAGCCCCACAAAAAAAGTGGTCTGTCCGACGGACCAGACCAGTGTATTCGTATATATTTGGACCCGCTGAAACCGAATTGTCAGATTGGCTCGTTCTTCACCCCCAACCCCAAAAAATACCTCCCCTTCCCCCAAAAAAATGGTCTGTTCAGCGGACCAGACCAGTGTATTCTATGTATTTGGACTTGCTGAAACCGAATCCGAAGTCTGAATTGTCAGATTGGCACGTTTTTCACCCCTAACCTAAAAAAATACCTCCAGAACAAAAAGAAAGTGGTCTATCCGGCGGACTATACCAGTGGATCCTTATGTATAGTTGAAAAATTCTTTATAGTGCTAAAGTTTCTGACGTTCTGCGGGGAGAGACGAATAAATAGGGCGGGAAACAGATGTCCCGATGTCGGTCATTGGATGTCGGCATCTTGCGTAGCGGTAGGAGTGACTTAACAGTCTAACGGTTTTGACTTCAGGACCACAGTTGGCTGATGTGTTTGTACAGTAAGTAGCATGTGGCAGTATTTTTAACTATTATCGAATTGTAATTCTAACCCAGTATTAGTTCGCTGTATTATTGTACTTGGTAGACAAACCAATATTATTGTCGTCTTCTAGAAGTTCTAAAAAAATTACCATAAAATTTGCTTGCTTACCACGTAGTCTATTACAGAAATTATTCCCAGATGACGCCACATACAAATCACTGACAATAATCAATCATGCATTATCTTATACTCTTATGAATTTATAGAAAATTAATAACATTATTGCAATGTTCAAATTCTCTCAGGGATCATCGATATATTTGGATGGATCTTATAAATGATCTCTAATCTTTGGTTTGGGTGGTCTGATGTCTCAATACTGAGATTTTGGCTAACCAAAAAAAAAACTTCATCATACAATAAAGTGTAGATCAACCTAAAAATTAGTTGGTGAAAAAAAAAACAAAGTCGTTGTACTATTTAATTGTAGACCAAATTGAAAATGGTTAGTGAACATAAAAAAATGTCATTGTACTATTTAATTTGTTACAAGAAGATATGATTATTAAACTACTATTTGTTTACGAAAACAAATAAAGTTGTATGACTATTCTTTTCTGATTGATTTAACTATGAAACTAGATAGACGCGATTTCATATGCTCTTTTCGGTTGAATTTACCTATCATTTTCTTTGAGTGTACAGTTAAATCCGGCTCTGCGTTCTGCACTCCTTGCCTCTCGACAACACCGCCTACTCACATCACTACTCCGATTATTATACTCTTCGCAAAAACGAAGAGTATATTGTATTTGATCGGCACATTTCTAAAATCGTAAATATCGCTCGTAGAGAAAAAATTTTCATATCATTGTGTTAGTGAACGAATTCTGAACAACTTTCAAAATGTCCGTCTGTCCGTCCGTCACGTTTCTTGTAAGCACGATAACTTAAGAAAGAAAAGTCCGATTGTATTGAAATTTAGAAAATAAGTTAGTGTTAGCTAGAGGAAGAACCCTATTGTTTTTGAAGAAAATCGATCAGTAAATAAAAAAGTTATTAATTATTTAATTTAAAAAAAAAATTTTTTTGTTAATTTTTGTGGCTTGTACTAAAATGGAAATCGCGAGATATTATTTCCATAACAAATTTTTTTTGTGTATGAAGTTTACTAATATTTCTTAGAAGTGAAATATGTATGAATGTCGACAGATATATATTACAGACAATCAATTTTCCGAGCAACAGGTGGTGGCGCAGCGGCTAAAGCTTTTTGTTGCAATCCAAGGGTCCCGTGTTCGAATCCCGCAGGTTGGATTTTTGCGGTTGACAACTTTTCTATCAAAAACATTGAATTTGAAAATGAATAATGATCCACAAGAGTCCACAACAAAATATGGGACCACCATTGACGCGGTATTTTCTAGGTATTTAGAGGATATTAAGTCGCAAACTTATGTTTCTTATTTCAGTTATCATAAACCTATAGTTTCAATGATAAATATTCCTGAATAACCAACAGCTACTGTAAAATAATAAAACCCACATGTATTGTAAAATAATAAAAATATTTTAAACAATATTAACTTTTTTTATTTATTTAATAATAGAAAAATTTGTTTTCTTATCGGTCACCACGCTCAAAAAGTGTAACTTGAATTAATATCAAAGAAAAAGCAATACTGCATGAATAAAATAAATAAATAAAATTATAATTGCATAAGTTGATACAAAATGCTATGCAATAGCTTTACCGCGGCAGTCCCCGAGTGCCACACGTCTTTTTTTTTCATACAATTTTTTTCACAACAAAGTTTATATCACAAAATTTAGGATGTCCAAAAACTAACATTATTTACAAGAAAACTGCGGAGAGTATCCTATAGAATGTGTAACAATTATATATAAAAAGCTCAGTAAATTGGCGAAGAGTACGTTTTTAGCTTGTTTCAACTATATATTGACCTGCTGAATCCGGATTCGATGTTAGAATTGACAGATTGGCTCGTTTTTCACCCCTAACCCCGAAAAACATACTCTCCAAAAAATGATCTGTACGGCGGACCAGACCAGTGAATCCTTATGTATTTGGACCTGCTGAAACCGAATCCGAAGTCAGAGTTGTAAGATTGGGTCGTTTTTCACCCCTAACCCAAAAAAAAAAACACCCTCCAAGACAAAAAAAAAGTGGTCTGTCCGGCAGACCATACTAGTGTATCCTTATCAAATTCATAAGGATACACCCGGGCAGACCATTTTTTGTGGGTTAAGGGTGAAAACGAGCCAATCTGACAATTCTAACTTCGGGTTCGGTTTCAGCGAGTCCAAATATATAAGGATACACTGGTATGGTCCGCCGGACAGTCCACTTTTTTGTTTTGGGGATGTTTTTTAGGGTTCGGTGTGAAATCTGACAATTCTGACTTCGAATTCGGATTCAGCAGGTCAAATTACATAAGGATCCACTGGTATAGTCCGCCGGACAGACAATTTTCTTTTTGTTTTGGGATTGTTCTTTGGGGTTGGGGGTGAAAACCGACCAATCTGACAATTCTGACTTCGGTTTTAGCGGATATAAATACATAAGAATACACTGGTATGGTCCTACGGACAGATCATTTTTTTGAGGGTGTGTTTTTCGGGGTCAGGGGTGAAAAACGATCTGTCAATTCTAACTTCGAATCCGAATTCGGCAGGTCAAAATACATAAGGATACACTGGTATAGTTCGCCGGATAGACCACTTGCTTTTTGTTTTGGGGGTGTCTTTGGGGTTGGGGTGAAAAATTAGCCAATCTGAATCCTGATTTTGGACTCGGTTTCAGTAGGTCCAAATACATAGGAATACACTGGTCTGGTCCGCCGGACAGACCATTTTTTTGGGAAGCTGTGTGATTAAAACCCAATGTTATTCAACTCCAAATGATACCTACATGATTGGCGAAACGCGCGTCGTGCTTCGTTTTACGTGCTTGTGGAACTATTTTAGCGTTAGTCACAGTAAAATTCCCCATATAACCTTAGTACAGAGATCAGGGTTGATTCGTTCCATCGCAAAATTTGAAGTGATGCCAAGAAGTAGGTAGTATCTCTAAATCTCAGCAATACTCAACAACAATACTCCTTCTTCTATATTTATTGATTCCCTGAAGCAATGCTTGTGAAAGGCGGCAAGAGCTAATGACTTTTGACTTTTGCCATCCTCCACATAAATAATTTTGAGTTCTGTTGAACCGAAAAAGGAAATGGGAAACATTTTTTGTCCGGGATTAATAATTGATGGGGAGGGGGGTGGCGGCTGCGATATGAGAATTTTTTTTTGTCCAGGTCTAATAACACAGGCACACAAAATAAAAATGTGGTTTGTTTCTGGTACTTCACTGAGTAACCCCTATGTATTTCGACGTACGAACACGAATCAGGTGTCTGTTAGGTCTATCACCTACCATTTTTTTTTGTAAATCGCGAAAATAACAAATTTTTTTTTTATAATTTTGGTTATTTTCGCGATTTACTAAAAATTGGTGAGTGATGGAGCTAAACGGACACCTGATTCGTATTCAGCATATCGGAATCTTGAATTCCCACAAACAGACCACTTTTCACTTTTTTTGTGTGTGTCTGTGTAATAGATTTGCATACGCGTTTTCTATAAAATGGCGGAGGATCCGGTGATAATCATATATTACACAGGGTTGAAAAAAAAACAGTTTTTTTTGTTTAAAACAGGTTTTTTTTTAATTTCTGAAGGTATGTTTAAAACGTGTTTAAAACAGGTTTAAAACGTTTAAAACTATATTCAACTAAAATTAAATGGTGCCAGGCACACTATGTCTGTTACTACTAGTTGATATCAGATGGCGCTCTTAAACGGATTTTTCAGCACTCTGCAAATAAAATGCTCAGTTTAGTGCACTTAACCACTATATCGGAATGGACCATCATCGGCACTTTTCCTGCTTTTCCACAAACTCCAAAATAATACATTTATTTAAAACATCGCACTGTGTTTTAAACACTCGTTTAAAACATTGCATTTTGTATTAAATATGTTTTAAAGATTTCTTTAAAACACAGTGCGATGTTTTAAACATGTTTTAAACACTTTGTTTAAAACATTTTGTTTTAATCATGCCAACCCTGATATTACACGGACACACACAAAAAAAAGGTCTGTTTCCGGGACTGCAATGGGCAACCTCTAATTATTTCGACGTGCCGAATCAGCTCCATCACCCACCAGTTTTTAGTAAATCCTGAAAATAACCTAAATTATGAGTTTTTTTTTAGGTTATTTTCGCGACTTACAAAAAAAATGGTGTGTGATGGAACAATTCTGATTCCGGATTCGAATTCAGCGCGTCAAAATACATAAAGATACATTGGTGTAGTCAACAGAACACACCACTTTTTTTAAATTTTGTGTGCCGCCCATTTAATTAATAAGCGGGGGGGGGGGAAGGGGATTTATACTTTTACATTATGGACGTTCAATATTTTCACATTCCCACATTTTATGGAAATTAACTACAGTACTGACAGTATTTTCAAACTGACGGTAAGGTGGTGATCGTGTTTTTGACCTGAAAATAAGCTAATAAAAAAATGACACTTTACATGTCAGCTCCTCGAAAAACAGGTGCGGAATGTGGGACAAATGGTCAGTTTAATGAAGACACATCTTCCTGGTATACGCAAAAACATGTATTTATGACAATGCACAAAAATAACCGAGAAAATAAATTTTGAATATTGCGAACAATTATCGAATACGGCCATGATGTGGTGATCATTTTACATCTAACACTGACCTTGTGGTGCATTGTTCTGGGCCGGTGTCAAATGCAACAAGTAAACGGTAGCAGCAAGTGTCAATAGTATAGTGTTTCCTGCTGTCAAAATACGTACTGGTCGTCACATGTAGGTGGTAATAATGAATTATTGGATTTTTACGTTTTAAACGCTGGCAAATTTTACAAACAGTAAGTGGACAAACATTGTGCTTTGTTAAGGTGAGACAAGGAAAAATGCCTGTCAGGCTCGTACACTTTACTAGCAACGGTTTCCTAACGTGCATTTTTCTGATGAACGAAAGTTTGTGTCGTCTGTGCAACATTTAAGGGCTATCACTTACTTTAACTAAATAAAATACCAAGTTTGTGCGTTAATTTTCAGCTTTATTTATAATTTGATCATTTTGTGTAGATTTGGCAACGCTGTAATAAAACTGAACAACCTACATTGTGGACGTTGAGATAGGAGAGGATAGAGGTGAGATTAAAAACAATTTCTTTTTGTTGAATTTTTAAATTTAAAAAGTGGGATTGATCAAAATATATGGATGTATTTCAAAAACTTCCTGTATATTATTAGGTCAATATTTCTATTAACACAGGTCCTTAATAAATCACTAGTCAGATTATATAGTACCGAAGCATTACCATGGTGTGGATGAAAATCAGATTGTGTGGGAGCAAAATTTTTATTAAGTAATAAAAATGTATTAAGCTGCTTCTGTGAACTATCTTTTTGAGATTTTAGATAAGGTAAGTAATTTAAAAGACATTTATTAATAATAAAAGTTAAATGGATACTTTATCATAGAATAACAAGCAGTAGGCATTTATTAATTTAACAGCTTGGTGCATTTACATATTTATCTAACAAAGGATCATTGTAATTAAGTGATTTTTGAATTAATATTTAAAAACTCTCTTATATCGTTTACTGCATATGAAAGTCTACCTTTCTACCCATTTATCATAGGCATTTTAGTATCAGTTCTTCTCAACCGACAACGGAGAAAATTTTCAATTCCACCCTCGTTTGTTTTTTTCTTAAAGTTTGTTTACTTATTATTCTTGGATTAACTCAAGCGATTTCTATGAAATATATTGCAAATTGTAGGGTTTGGTAGCGGTGGTCCATTGTAGTTTCATCATCATTCAGTGTAAACTGAGCAAAAATTGGAAATATTTTTTTACATTACCAAAATAAACTTAATTTTCGATTTATAATAACGACAATATTTTACGAAGTATTGGGTATTACTGCTCGGCTGTCATTTCACTGTAGTTGTTTTATCAATCTACGTCCAGTGCATAGTGAATTAGACTCTCGAAAACTGGACAAAGTTCAAATTTTATTTCATAATTTTTAGTGATCTGTTTCTTTGAAAACGGTTCAATTCTTTACATTTTTTTTTTGTAAATAGATGAACTTTGTCCAAATATTTTAAAATCACATGAACTGTTTTGGAGTTATTCGGAAAAATCTCCTATAGAGCACGTTTGGGAGCCTACAGCTCTGCTAAGCATTTTGGGAATTTTTCCATTGTCTATTCGTTATAGTTCCCGAACATTCTGCCGAGGTTTAACACTAATTAATATTATATAAAGCGATGAGTTTCATACAGCAATAAAGTTGCTGTTTAGTCCGGTGATATTAGGAAAATATTTCGGAAAGTTTTGGGACTAGCCAAAAATTAGTCTACCCCCTACAGAATTTCCTCAGGAATCCGAAAAAGATAGTGTTGACCACTCAAAACGGCGACTTTAATTGTTATTTAACTTTTTGTAAACAAAATAAATTTTGCAACTTAGTTTTACTTCCGTATCCAGTGGAAGTATAGTAACGACAAAAAAAAATTATTGTTCAAATAGGCTTAGAATGTCATGAAACGTCGAGATTTTAAGTTTGTGCGAAAAAAAAAAATATTTCTGTCTGTCTGTCGGTCGGTCTGTCTGTCTGTCTAACTTTTTTGTGCGCACGTTTACTCTGGAACCGTTTAAGATATTGACTTGAAATTTGGTACACATATGTACTTTAACGAGATCTAGAACTAGATTATATTTTCATCTTGTTCCGTCGAAGAGTTGTGGGGTAAATTTGGGGTAAATACGTAAATCAAGCAGGTAAGAGTCCATAAAATTGGTATGTAGTATATAAATGAGAAGCTAAGGTCTCAAAAAAAAATGTTTGGCATTAGCACCCCCACCCCATTATTAAAGGGGTACAAAAACCAGAAACCTCAAAATATTTTTTTAACTTCATAATATCTTATTACTAAAGTTCCATAAACAATTATTTCCACATACAAATTTTTTTCGTTGAGCGACTTGATAGAAAATCTGGATGTGGAAGTAGTGATTCCTTGGGCAGCAGTTTTTTGTTTATATCTTCGTTTCTAAAGGTCGTAGAAAAACGTTCGACCCATCAATTTCTTCGTCATGAGCTCCCCTATAAGATAGGTATAGGCAAAGAACGAATCTTTAATTCTTAATAACATTTTATGGCAAAAAACTGAAAAAATTGAATTTTTCGATCCTCGAACTTTGAAGTACTGTAGAAACAAATATAAAATCTGTATGTTAACGATATTCTGAGAAATATTACACTTAATAAAATGCACTTTCTCCCGTTGCAAAATATTAATTATTTTTCTTGCAATTAATTTATAAAAAAAATTCAAACATATTAAAAGATCAAATTAATATTTTACAGTTCTGTTTTGGTAAATACATTATATTTGATGTACATTTACATAATCATCTATATATTATAAAAAAATTTTAATTTGCAACTTTTTTAAGAAAAAAATCAATTTTACAACTTAACCTTCTGAGGACGAAATTTTTTTTTGCACTGAAGGTCCACCCAGCCGGAATTAATTTTTAGTGCTTATGTACGTCTGTAGGCCTTATGTCGCGTATGAGCGACAATAATTTTTAAGTGATATATGAAAGCAACTTAGTGGATTGACACATTTTATTTAGTCAAATAATTAAAACACAAATAAACCTTACAAAAAAATATGAGAATCCATGACATATGTTTATTAATTTTTAGAGTATCAGTAAGGGAAAATAAATACGTAATAGGCCACCACAAATAACAATGGATGACATATGATAGGTTCTGTTTACAGGTCAGCACAAGCATTTTACCACATGCGCAAATGAGCGTCGTCTATACGCGACGTAAGGCCATATGATGTGCTACGGATTGTCGCAGCGACATAAGGCATCCGTGTTTAAAAAATAAGTGTGTCGCGGAATCACATAAGACCCCTGTCACGTATAGGCGACGTTCGGCTGTACAGTAAAAACTACCCGCGTCGTTCATACGCGACGTTCGTCCTTAGAAGGTTAAACAAATGTAAATATCTCAATGGATCTTGCATAAAATTTATTGCAACCAACGGCATTTTAATTGTCATAAAAAAAACACGAATTTGAAAAAAAAATTGTGCTACGATGCTTTGGTGCCGAAGATATGAAGAATTCGCGTTTTTTGCGATTACGGCGAAAGAAATTTGAAAATATTTTTACTTGAAAATCTAATTTTAAAACATTCCTCAGAGTATGTGTTATTACTTACAAAAAGTGCCATGCCTATATGTATAGGTAAATATAAATGGGCCATGGAAAAAAATCGAGAAATTGCATCGCGTCGATATTTTAAGTTTGGGCAAAAAAATTTTTCTATCTGTCGCTCTGTCTGTCTGTAACTTTTTTGTGCGCACGATTACTCTGGAACTGTATAAGATATTGACTTGAAATTGGGTACACATATGCATTTTAACGAGATCTGGAACTAGATTATATTTTCATCTTATTCCGTTGAAGGGTTCCTCAATTTTCCTTTTTTTCCGAAGTGAGATCTAATATTTTCTGTGTTAAATACTGCCATCACTAATTTAAATGAACAATAATTAACATGATGTGCTAGTATGCAATGTAATTAACAACACATCTGAAGATTTTCGTATTTGAATCTTGAATTGAAAAAAAATATATTTGATCAATATTACGTATTATTGCATATGGACTCTTTTTTAAATACCTATTTTAAATACATTATTTACTAAGCAAAAGTCTATTTATGTGCTGATCATATTTTTATGGTCAAGAAAAAACCGCAAGCTCTACTTTTCAACACGCTTTTTAGCTTTTGTTTGGTATTTAATCGCATTATTATAAATGTTTGCATAGAGGGATAGCTCCTTTGACTTTCACCCTTCAGTAACGCTTCCCTTCAAAGGGTTATTATGTATCGTGTTTAATATTTTAATTTACTTCGTCCCAGAGGAAAATAACATCTAAATGGCCTTTTTATCGCTGTATTCACGTTTTTTAATGCTTACTTTGAAGTTCATAATTTAAAATATATTATTTCAAATATTAAAACTCGTTTATGAATACCTTCATCCCTAAAGGGAGAAAGCTCGCCTTATTATGTTTCAACAATTCAAATACACCTAATAAATTACTACCATGTAAAGCAATAAAATACAAGTAGCCTTATAACACAAAGCTCCATTTACCTATAATATTAAAAGTGGACCTATAAATATAGTTTTCTATTGATTCATCTTTTTAGTAGGAAACAAAGTCTATTTGGAACCTACTCTAAAATAAAAAAAAGTAAATAAAGGTGAGCCACAAGGTAGTATATTGAGTCTTCTGTTATTGTTTTCTGTTTAGACTGCAGATTTTTCTAAATGTCTACAATTTTTCGATTCGCACTAATCTGCTGTTAATTTTCAAATAGTTCATCACATCTCTCTTTAAGATACTGAACAGGCAACAGACGAACTCAATTTTGATTTGGATACCGTTTCTTCTGGGCTAATTTTAAATGAGACTAAAACTGAAGTACTTACTAAAGTGGCACGATAGCTCAGTCAGCTAAAACGTATTGTGTGGCGAATATATCGTGTACTGAGTTCGAACCCCAGTCCCGACACTGACAATGTCGGTTGGGTATGGATATATATTTGCATTTTTTCAAATTTGTAACTACCTTCCGGACAGCCCTGACTTTGTGGGACGTCTAATGTGGTGTGTTTATGTTACTGGCGAGAACGGTTGGTCACACTATCTATCGTGTACTGGGTTCAATCCCAGCGCCGACACTGGCAATGGAAGTTGAACGCGTTTTTTGATATATAACCGCATAGCCTTAGCTCTGGATTTGGGGCTCGTCCACGATATGTGGTGTGTTTATGTGTACGGTAAGCATAGGGAATTAGTTTTAAATGAATGAATTAATTTATTTATTTTCGAGTATTGAAAAAAATATGTACATATTTGAATTACAAGGATGTAAGTTGGGTAAAATTACATATTATATTTAAGACCAAAAGCGAGAAAAGTCATCTAAACCATGAAAGTCTCGTGAGTGACTGTTCCTAGCGCGTATGAGTAACCCCGTACTTTCTATAACTCATAGGTAAGATTCTATCCTTTAATGCTGTAAAAATGTAAGCGTTTTTCTTGACACTAACACGTTTTTAAGATAATACAATACAGTCTTTACAGTCTTTCGGCAAATTAAATGTTTCTGTCAGATTTGACCACAATTTACAAGAACAATTATGTTATCAATAGTAAAGGAGAGGTATCAATAGCCATACAAAAATTGCCTGTCGCAAATCCTGAAAGTTATGGTTTTGTCAGTTTCATTAGAGCTTGCAAAGAAAATATTATTCTTTTTTGGCTAGTCTCTTCAAATGTTTTATACATTTTTTTTTTTAATTTATGTGGATTGATGTTGAGAGCATATGTGATCCAAAAATGTACACAAAACCGATATATTTATTTACATTTAGAAAAAGAACAAGCTTATTATGTACGTTTAGCAACCAGATATATATTATTAAACAACATAAATCTTTAATTCTATGAGTATCTTTGTGATGTACTAACAACGACGCCGACATCCAGGACAACTTCTGCATAGCTAGCTTGCTTTCTTCGATTAGTGCAAGCAAGAAATTTGGTGGAGACGTTGCAGTTATCATCTTATTGAATATACTAAAAGTCCCCTAAAATCTAAGCTGTGCTACGCCCGCCATATTGAAAAATGGCGATCCATTTTCAGATTCTTGTATATAAATCCTTTACCGTTGCAGATAGGAAAACAAGTTTCAAATAAAAAATGTAGGCAATAATAAAACAAACAATTTTTGATATTAACATTTTTTCTCTAAATCGAACGATTTTTAAATTACACAGGTCTACAAAAAAAAACAAAATCAGCTCCAATGACTAAACCTATAATGCCTTAAGCATTTTTGTGCGCTAAATCCCAATTTCCAATTCAAAAAATTTTTGAATTGAAAATTCGGAATCAGCACACAAAAATACTTAAGGCATGATAGGTTTAGTACTTGGAACAGATTTTTTTTTTTTTTTTTTTTGATAATGACAAACTAATGTTATAACGTATTTTCGTATTTTATTCTATTTGTTATAGACTTCATAATTACAGTATATTTTTCTTCTCTAATGGTAATATACCTAAAAAATGCTTTTTGTTTTACTTACAACCTATAAACACGCATTTTACAGTGTATTTTGTACACAATTGTGATTTTTGAAAATTCAATAACAATCTGCACCTCATAATTCAAAAACCGTGCGATTTAGAGAAAAAATGTTAATATGAGAAATCGTTTGTTTTATTATTGCTTACATCTTTTATTTGAAACTTTCTTCCTATCTGCAACGGTAAAGGATTTATACAGTAGTGGCACAGTAGAGAGAAGACCAGTAGTTTCACTCGCAGCGGTTCCTTTGATATTTGTTGTACTCGATTTTATTTTTTTAAATCTACTGCGCATCCACTGTTTGTATCCCACGCGCATTTCGTCGTATACTGGTGATTGTTCAGAAACGTAAACGTAAACAAAAATAAACATCAACCCCACCCTACACATCACTGCCGTCCACTGTCGTCGTTCCGTCCACTGCGCATCTAATAGTTTAAGCCCACGCGCATCGCATGCGCACTGAAAATCTTATCCAACTGTTCCGGCTGAGTAGGACTACTGGTCTTCTCTCTACTGTGGTAGTGGCAGCCAAACTTCTTGGGTCGATCCCCATAATAAGATAGAGTGAAATATAAAGAGCAAAATAATGTACGCGAAAGAGAGCGATATAATAACAACGATGCCAGCACTTGTGTATGTTAAAAGTTCCGCCCTCTATCCCCTCTTATTGTCCCTCCTACAGCTTGAGACGTTTATGATGAAAACAGCAGTTGTACTTGTCTTTCTGATTTCTCTCCTTTCCAGATCACAGTCATTTTAGGTGGGGATGTCGAAGCGAATACTCTGCATTGATGGGATAAAGTGGGGTAAAAAGAAAATGCGAAATTGGATGAAATCCAATTATTGATTAATACGGCTTTATTTGCAATTGGTTTCTTGTTAATATAATTTAATTAACAGTAGTTTATAGAAACATCATGATTTGTTAAATTTATTTAGATTTATGCTGCGTATTTTAACATGGTGTAAAATAATTTACGTTCCCCAATCTCCCCCAATGTCAAATCTCGGCATGCACTGCTGGCAACAGGTTAGAAGCTTCTCCCACAGTTTACACGTCCGTGCATCCTGTTCGGATGTCTGAATTAAACAGGCAGGCAAATATGGGTGTGCCGTTTTTTTTATCCATAGTTCATCCATGTCCTCAAAACATAGTCTTTGTCTAATTATGAAGAAGTGACAGAAACAGAATGAGTTGACGCAAATGTATCACAAAGAAAATTCAGTAAAAGAGGAAGGATTATCTTGACGACTAAAAGTAGCTAGAGAGAAAAGTGGCAACAGTGTAGGTTAAATCTCTTCTTTTCAGCACATTATTTATCCATTTCTCTTCTCTTCTAACTTACATTGGCATTGACTCAATATTTTAACATGCCACTACTGTATACAGAAATCTGAAAATGAGCCGCCATTTTTCAATATGCAGGCGAAGCACAGCTTCGATTTTAGAGAACTTTTAGTATATTCATTAGGATGGCAAGTGGAACATCTCCACCAAATTCCTTGCTTGTACTAATTTTTTCAAGGTCAAAATTTATTTTTCCTGCACTAGATTTTGATATCTATCAAAGGCAAGAAATCATATTACTGAAGCAATATGGGCGCAACCAAAAGAGTAGAGACAGCCGATGCACTCTGTCATACGCATCCTGAAGCACGTACCGCACGTACTCGCATTCCTTTACTGATTGATTGATTGATCTACCAGCGTGCGGTAGGCATTGCTGCCATCCAATGGATATACCGCTGGGCCGGGTACGTTCATGCTGGGTTGGATTTTGGCCATGCTTGTTAGAAGTGAGAGCCACATGACGCATGGTAAAGGAGTGTGGCATGGGCAGTGTAGGTGTGTGTGAAATACGTTTCAGCATTGTGTCGTGATATTTAATGTTTATGCTCCTCTTTTCTACTGCTATCGATTTTCTTCTTCTTCCGAGTCTTCTGATTCCTTCGTTTCTGGTTCTGGTAGAAGCGCATATATCTGTAAGTTGTTTGTGAAATGCGTCGCCGCATTGTATAGTGATATGGAGTATTTATGCTTCTTTCTTTGTATTTTTGCTTCTACAAATCTTTTTCTGATTTCTCCGTTTCCTATTCTGGTAGAGTATATATCGTTGCGATTTCTTTGTGGAATTCATTTTTTTCCTTGCTTTTCTTTCCCAGTATACTTGGTCCTTTCCTAGTTTGTTCATGATCCTCTCAATTTTTGTTATTCACGTGTAGTAAGGTCTCCCCATTTTTAGTTTGCTGCTGTTCAGTATTAGCTCTTTCTTCAGTAGAGGCGTTGGTTCCCTTCTTTGGACTTGTTTCCGTAGATTTTTTCATAGCGTTGGTGGGTGCTGGGGTTGTTATGTTTTCTCCTTCTAACGGATGGCTTAGTGCTCCATATAAACAATTTTTTGCACCAGTAGCTGGTGGGTGTCTTCGTTGCCACGTTCTGTGGTAGATACATAATTTTGTGCTTTCTGGGTGATTGTGGCTTTAATTGGTACGGCTCTAAATGTTTTAATAAAATTCGAATTAGAGGAAAGCCTCACCAGAAGTGAAATATAAACAGTTAATACATTTTTTTTTAATAAAATGATGTCTATAACATAAATTAATTTTTAAAATTTTAATGGCACTGAAACCAAAGTAATGGACAACAATTTTATCTAAATTTTCACTACATTTTTAAATTTAATTTGATTTGACGCGGTGCACTGTTATCCTAATGGCACGCCCCTGGTTGGCTCAAATTTATCTTATATATTATATTTATATTATATTTATTGCACTACTGGCGCGTATACCCCTTTAGGGGTATACGCGCCAGAATTTATTTAAAAAATTCTTTAGCCTCTCTGCAAGTACGTATGGCATAAATAAATTTAAGTGGTAAAAATTGAAAACTTATCTGTGTATTTTCGTTGGTGTCTCCGTGTACATGTAGCCACACAGCTCTTCACTATGATTTATTACTTTCTAAGTGGGTTGGGTTAGTCGGGTTTCTCGGGTCCGCTTGTCACCCTGTGCCACTGAGAGATTTAACTACCCGTATTAATTAAGTATTAACTATATCACTTAATTTTTTTATGCTAACATGTATCACTGTATGTAGAATTTTTCTTTAACAGCAAGCGTAATTTTGACCTATTGGGCCAGCTTACTACCGGATTTTTACGCAAATTATTAGGAGCATTTTTTAAAACATGTCCGTTCTCTATGAAATCTCTAGACGAACTCCCCAACTCTCGTTACTTTACCGTCTATATTTTACGAACGATGTATATGTAGTTGAGGAGACGTATATAGTAAACGAAAGAGCAAGAAGAGTAGCGGTAGCCTTTGTCGGTTTTCGCTACTTTATCGGCGAGTATAGAGATGTAACAAGCTATACTAGGCCAGTGGAATTAGCAAATATGCATATTGTAATTCGTTTCAGGATGCCACGTGGATTAAACGATAGTTGTATTGATTAAGAACATGACCCTGAATTTGGTCTATTTTTTGACCGCCGGAACATTGTTTATTTAACGATTTATTGTTGAAATATTCCAAAAAATCGACTTTTTTAAAGATAACTCAAAGACCTTTGACGATAGGTTTTTCAATTTGTAGATACTGTTAGAACTTTGAAAAACAGTTAATTTGAGAGATGTTTCGTTTGAAACGCTTGAAAATTTGTTTAAATAATTGCAAAAAACCGCGAAAATTTTAGCAATTTGCAAATATTTTTCATTCTTTAACAAAAGCACTTTAGTGCTTGAAACTTTGGAAGAAATATGTCTTTTATTACCCCAAAGTTATCCCTAAAATTTCATCAAAAAATTTTAATTAGTTTAAGAGATACTCAATTTGTTTATTAAAAACATAAATAATATAAAATGCAAATTCACCCAGTTCCCGTTGTCGTAGAGGGTTGATCTGGGTTTTCATTAATGGTAAATCAAATTTGCATTATTTTCAACTTCAAAATGGCGTTTGAGAAAGTGTCACATTTTGAGGTTAGGTTTTTTGCTAATAACTTTTAAACAAATGAAGATTTTGCAATATCGTTCTGATATCTTTGTTGCTGGGGTTTTTTCACACATTTTCAAAAAAAAAATAAGACTGTAGCCTTACTAGAAGCCCAGATGATTTTTTTTTAACCATGAAATGACCCTAATTTGTGATATTTTTTTTCTATGTGAAGGTAGTGCCAAGATATTTTTTATTTTTGTCAGTAAGTACAAAGTGCAACATTCAGTTCTTCATAGAAAATAGGCATTTTTTACATGGCTATGGATACCTCTCCTTTGTGGAACCTAAATGGCTGAATCTAAAAGAGCACTTTGCGATTCACGTGGTTTGTCTTGGACATAAACCCAATAAATAAAAAAGGCTATCCAGTACTGTTAAAGTATTTGTATAATAAGTTCATAAAAGGATTAAAATAGGCATGTACGTACCGCTAGCTATCAGATCTATATAGGGTGTTTAATTTAAGATTTTATGTATATTTTGGTGGTTTGTTGTTGAACCTCGCAGTTCCTGTTACAATTTATTTTTTGTTCAATAGTTTCAAAAAATAATAGAGGACACATTATTGTTATTAACAAATCCATATTTCTTTTATTCAACGCTATGCATAGTAGTAACGAATTGAAGCAAAACAGTCGACACGGTTAATGATTACAATTCATTGGCGACCATTAAAAAACGATGACGGCCACTTGTGGAACACTTCGACCTACGACTGCAAGGTATTTTATTATAAGCTTAACCGATTAAATCACGGAGTACTCTGCAAAGAAGTGCCTCACCCATTGATTACTGCGGAACCGGAACTCTCTTACGTTAATCAGGGCGCAAAGGTTATTGCCAAATGACTCGTTTCTAGTCGAGTAAAGTAAGGAAATTGATGCTCTAAAACGGCGATGAGCTTAAAATCACTTTAAACAAAGTAGATTGGAAGTTTCTTCGAGTGGAAAGACACGATCTTTCTATTAGATCTGAGATTGTTCCGACGCGACTGCAAATCACTGTTTACTACAGTTCTTTTATCGCATCTTTGAATCAAATAATTGTCCAAATTCGTTACACATAACAAGGTTATAATCTCTGTAAGTTGCTTGCAGATGAAAACAAAACCCTAGTTCAGTATTTAAAATACGTTTGTTTTCTTTTGTCCAGGATACGATGAAATTTCCGAATTACAATGTCATTTTAGCACTTCTAATACATTAACACAAGTAATTGATGATCTTATTACACCATCTGATAAAAAGTAATTGGTGTGCTGGTATTGCTCAACTTCTCTTGACACTGCTAACCACCCAATAGGGAACTTGCCCAAAAAATAAAATTGAATTAAAATACTCAAAATCGTAAACTAACATTAAAAACCCCATGGACAACAAAAAATTAAAAAAAAAAAATTCCTCCAGAAATATAAGGATTAAAATCTGCCGGATTTTACTCACCCCTGAAACGTGACGTCAGAGGGTGAAAGTCGTGTGACGGCGTCAAGCGACACCGATTCTGCTTTCGCATGCTCATTTGTCAGAAACAACTAGCAGTGGACACAACCTAACCTAAAATTCGTTGGAAAAACATCTTCAATATTCTGAAATGTCACAAAATGCTACTTTTGATTCGTTCGTGCCGAGTCGAATTTTCGAATTTCGCCGTGCAATTTACGATCAGGTTTATCTGGAAGACTTCCTCTTTACGTCGCGACATCGTACAGCCGTCCTAATGGTGTTTTTCAAAAAATATGAACGTGTCAAGATTGCATGTTTTTGCAATTCCGAAATGTAAGCTGTTTTTTGCTATTTTTCGCAGATATCTCCAAAACGGTGGGAGTTAGCTCGAAATAAAAAATAAGGTCAACGAGTATTTTCCACTACGAATCTTTTACTATCACCAGACTTTTGATTTTTTCTTTTCGTTTCGGAGATAACTACAGAAATGTCGGCAACGTACGGCAAAAAATCGCAAATTTTGAGTTTCTACAGTTGGCAACTTCTTAATCTTTGCTCCTACGCCAAAACACTACTCTAGCTAATTTAAATATAATTAAATTTGCTAAAACTCTTTTTTTATTTTTTGAATTCCGACAAAAATTAAGGAATTAGAGGGGGCGGGATTTGGGACTTTTTTTTTTTCGGTAAAATTTCTCCATTTTGTCACCGTAATTAATAGGTAATTAACTGAAATCGATCTCATTTACGATGTTCACTTAATATCATGTACTATTTTGACGCTGCGTTAATCTCGGCCCTTCGAAACAAAGGTTTCTGAGAAAAAATATTTTTTTAAGATTTACATACACTCTATAGGAAAACGTGGTAATTTCCTACATTCCCTCGAATATCTCGATAATTATCATTTTTTTCGAAAAATTTGTAGACAGGTTATGTAAAGAGAATTAATTGAGCTTTCCGACACTTTTTTATTTTTTCTCTAACATAAAAAACAAAAGACTTATGACTTATGACCGAATATGTGGACGTCTCAACCGGCGCCCAGTCTATTAATTAGGGTGAATGGCTAAAGTACGCCATCTGTTGGACACCACGAGAGACCAGGTTTCACCCGGTGACGTCACAGTGCTTTTCGTGAGGAGTGGCGAGGATTTCAACTTTAATTATCTATTGCAAAGTAAGTACTGTGATTTAAGAGCTAATATTCGGTGTGGCGTGTTTTTAAACATAAATACACACTTTAATGAAATAAAAAAAAAAAATGAGCAAGTTCCCCATTGCTAGTCTCAAAATTAAAATTGTCTCTACCAATGCTCTCTATGTATCAAATTTTATGTAAATCTGCAAAAATATTGCAATTATTGCAGCCATATTGGATTCGCCATTTTAAATTCCCAACTTTTGACATCAGATTCGTTATCAGCTACATCTAAAATACCTAACTATCAATTTTAATGCAATTCCGACGGAATTTGATTTTTTATCACAAAATTAAATTGAATAAAATTAATTATCCTAGCGACTTCGTCAAATAATATTGTAAAATATTCGTATGTAATATCACTAGTGCTTAAGATTTTTTCGAAAGCGTTGCCTAGTAATAGGCAACAACGATTTCGTGTAAATTGACAGTTTATCTGATTAAATCCCGAGTGCTTTGGCGGGAGGGATTTAATCTTTGTAATAAACTGTCAATTTTATTTATATTACCTTTTGGCAACTTAGCAAATTTATAGATAAAATTTAAAAGCACGAGTGGTATTTGGGGAGAATATTTTACAAATAAATAATTCACTAAGTACACCTTCAATATTATGTTTTGTAATTAATGCCTTCAGACGTTTTATTGTCACTTTTTAGAGTTTACTGACCTTTATTTTCAATACGTCACACAAAAATTCTATTCCGAAGCGACTCATCTAATAAAGAACAAAGTAGGTATAAATGATGTAATGACAATAACAATAAAGAAAAACAATATACGTTTAACCATAGGTATTGTAACTTATAGACTGGTCTACACTGTAAAGAGTTCTCGTGTACGCTTCGATCAATCACACTACGAGTATAGTCAGACAATGTTACATTTTACCAATTTCTCGCTTTTACGTTCTAAGGTTGCCGAGATCAGATGAAATGGTACCGCCATCTAGTAACGCTAGCTTAACTTAACTGTGTAAACAGTGAATTTTTCAAGAATTATTATATTAAAGTATTTATTAATATACAGCATGTCTGCGGATGGGGTTTACAATAGGTGTAATGGCCAAAATGTTTAACTTTTAAAATGTTATTCTTTATAGAATCAAATAGAACATTATACAGGAATTATACAGGATGTTCCTAAAATAGGATTCCAAATTTCTACAGCTTGTAGTATTTGTCAAAATAAAATAAAAGTAAAAAAAAAAAATTGACAAAACCCAAAAAGTATTTGAATAAAAATTCACTTATTTCGAAACATTGCAATATTCAAATGAAATTTTGAATTTGGACAGACCATATAATTTGAAACAACTTTTCTATTTTATTTACATTTTGTTCCAAAATAAAAAATATAACCAGTTTACTCTTGCGGAATTGTAAGTTTTTGTAATTTTTGAGCACCCCGTATAAAAAATATAATTTTTCTCAACGTCATTACTATTTTTTAAGCAAGCAAAAACTTTTATAAAGAATAATATTTTCTCGAAAAGTTAAAAAATTTAGCGATTACACCTATTGTAAACCCCATCCGCGGACATACTGTATATTTATGTATTTAATCCTTATTTTTAATTTAAGAAGTTTAATAATTAATTAAGTTAAGGTTTGATTGTTTAAATAGAAAGAACTTTAAGTACAACGAATTATAATGTATAGTGTTAGTGCAGAGTTTAAATTTTTCGAAAAAGGTGTTGTTACTTGCTGTTACGCCAAGTCGACGTTTAGGGACTCGGACGGAACAAGCTGGTCTGTTGTGAGATGACAACGATATTTGCCGGCCGACTGCAGTGGAGAGGATCGGGGTCCAACTATAAGTTTGATGTACAGGGGCGCCAAGTAAATTTATAAACACAAATACCGAACAAAGCAAAATTATAATCTCAAATTTACTAAATAAGTTACTTGACAAGACAACGTAAGGAAACCCAAGTAATATTTTAACATTTAATGGCTAATTCAATGTACTGCGAATCATTACAGAAAACATAACAAAAGGTTCATATAAAAAAAATGGTACATAATATATCTATATATATACAATATAGGTATTTGTAACTTTGGTTACGGTAGAGGACAAAAGACTAGGCGTATGTACAAGTTAGAACTATTAATAAGCGGGAATTAAACAAAATATATATATTGATATGTAATTCAAACGTAGCTTACGTAAGCGAACGCTTAAACCCCCAAGGAAATATTACGTGGAAATAAGTAAGTGCTAATTTCCGCCTAACAAAAAAATATATCTTAGGCGTTAACGCAACAAAACAGAATGTTTTTTTAAAGACATTTAGTAATAACTAACTATTGTAAAGTAGACCGGTATACCATTTAGGTAATAAGAGCACTTAAAAATAATTGAAACTTCCGTGTTCTCCTCCAAACGGGTTAGTTAGCCAGGGTAGACTGGTTCCCAAAACAGGCCCTCGCGACCAGGCAGGTACCGGCAGCTCCCCAATGCAATATCCTTCATCAAGGTAGCTCCCACAAAATAAATTGCAATCTGCAGAGTAGTAACAGGTATGTCTATTTCGTATCGATAATATATGCGAATTTCATACCAATCATACCATATAAGTAGGCAAATACGAAACAAGGGGGAAAAAGTACCCTAAAAGAAATAAAATATTTCCTCTTTAAGAAGGAAAGTACTGCAGAACTATTTTTCTTAGGCTGGATGTAATAATAAAAGTAATTACCTCGATTGTGAGGGTTTCCTTGTCCTGAAAATTATGTCTTAGTAGTTGATTGACTTTTGATGTTGAGGCTTGGCCTCGTGCAAATTGACAAAAATGGCGTGAAATCCTTCAGTTGAAGATGTCGATATCCAGTAACCATAAATATACATACAAATCGCTTTCAAATCGATAAACGGATAATCGAATGGTAACTTTTCGAGAGAATCTCATAAGATGGACAAAATAATTTAAATTCGTAAAGTTTTCGCTGAAACACCACTATGCTCAAAGATTTGCAAGAAGAACAATCAACCCTGACAGTCCTAAAGAAAATCTATATTACCGATTTTACATCTTTGAATTTGTGGAGAATAAAACGCCTAGTTTACTGCAACCCACTATACAGCAAAACACATTGTTGGGAATAAATGCTAGGGACTGAACTAACGGCTTGAAAATTGCAATTAGTGCACAACGGCATTGAATATTTAAGTAATAGTATCTATTAGCACAATATTACTATTTTCCCCTGGTTGGAGGTGAGTTCAAAATCATTAATGATTAACCGAAATGTTCTCCAGCAATTAATGTGTGCAAATTTACGACATAGATTCTAGCTAGAATAATTTTTATAGGATTATCAACCTTAAAATTAAGCAAAGACAGACATACCTATAAAAACAAAAGATTTTAAAAAAAGTTTGACTGATGTACGTTCACAATGTTATTTTGAACTGTAACATTGCTTTGTGATGGATTACCTGATTACCATACGTAAGTACATTTGGGTATTTAACATGAAATAATTGATTTGTCTGCTTCGTAGGCTTTTGTATTTATTTTAGTTGTAAAAATTATGTTGTAGTTACGTTAGGTATTACAAGCCATTGAAAGCTGTGTATAATTTATCCCGAACTTATATAAGTTCCACACAGCCTTGGCTTTGAAATTGGGAGTTGTCAACTTATGTGGTGTTATTTTTATATTGTTATATTACTACGTATATAATACAATACTACAATTTGCGTTAACAATTAGTAATAAGCTAGAGAAGATATTTATAGATAAAATTTAAAAGCACAAGTTTATAGATAAAATTTAAAGGCAGGAGTTGTCCTATTTGCTGAAAACATTTCACGAAACAAAACGTCAAAAAATTTTCGCAATATTTGTCGACGCGGCGAGGCAAAAAATTTCTTTTTTATTAATAGCGGTAATTTTTCATATTGGTACTGTCAAAAGCCGATCTAGGTTGGATTACCACTAATAATGACGCTTGATTGGTGCAATGTTGTGAAAAAACGGGCTCCCATTGGCTATCGCGTTAATGAGTGAAATAATCAACTAAAAAATCTTGTTACCAATTTTTGTTCACCTTGCACTAAACGTACCTTGCTGAAATTAATATGGAACCACTGCACCGCCGAGACATACCTTACAATTTGAGAAGATCTCATAGAAAAGAAATCGCTTAAGCGAATCTATGAGTAAAAATTGAGCAAATATATAAAAAACATACATACGGGTCGAATTGACAGAAACACACCTTTTTACATCAGCAGTGAACACGTATTGCATAAAATTAATATTTTACTTATGTACATTTTTTACGCCATTTATTTAATTATTATATTTACACCTTTTGCTTATAAAAATACTAAATTAGAGGGTTTCGCCAACCATGTTGGCATCATCTGCAGATGATTAAAACAGTCCTAACTATATCCAGATGATCCCAACATGATCGGCAATACGTGCGTCCAGTGGATAGGATTTGAATATAGCGATATAGTATTTTGATGATTGTGGAAACTACTTCAGAGGTAGATTAACGATGAGAACAAAAAATTAACAAAATAAGAACAAAAATACACTGAACGGCATCATCAACACTCTTTCTACTTGACGATAAATACGCTGGCTTGATTCTGGTGCGAACGATCAACTTATCCCAGATTACACGTCTATTAATTTTTTTTTTGCATTAACCAAGATAAAGAATAGGATGTCTTAAACAATAATGAGAAAATTATGACTACAAAGATAGTTTATTAACAACTAACAACTAAAGGGAGAACTAAGTATTAATTAGTACTAATTAGTTTTGTTTATCCTCAAACGGTACAGAAATTATAACAAGTGTTTAATATTAATTAGATAAAATCTAAAATTTTATATATAGAGTTAGTATACTGTGTCTAATAAGAATGTTTTTACATTACTTCGTTATATTTAGCAATTTTTTGTAGTAAGTAAAATTCACTTATGACTTTCATAATGATTCACTAACAGCTGTACATAATTATCATGAGTCAAGAAATGTATATTCGTAGTTTCAAATAAAACTGTATTTTCATTAAGCGTTTTTTCTATTAGCCGCAATTACATTAAGAGAATCAGCGTATGACAGTGGCGTGAGCGTGGCCTGGGCAAAGGCTAGTGAAATATTTAATTTTGTAAGGAAGCGTTTTAAAAACATTTTATTAGAATGAATAATTTACTAATTAAAAATTTACTAAACTACCCACTGGCCATCGACAACTTAAATTATTTATTTTAAATATAAAATTAATAATTCCAAATATGAAATACTTTTAACAAGAAAGTGGAGTGATAATTGGAATTACATAAAAAATACTTTCCAAGAACCTCATTTTGAAATTAGATAGATGATATCAAATAACTAGGAACTAGAGTGTACAGGCAGCTAACTCAAAAAACCGGAAGAAACGAGATAAGGAAAATTCCCATCATAATGTTAGCAGACTATGTACACAAAGGAAAACACGACCAGATCATATCCTGGTGTGCCTGAGATAAGAAAACAGGTCAAAGACAAAATAAAAAAAGAACAGTAGAAGTCAATACAGGCCATAAAATATATGAGAAACTGGAAAGACAGAAGAAAGACTTGAAGAAATAACAAAACATCAAACAATACCTGGAACATATTCGTATTGCAACATGAAGACTATCGAATAAATACCGCGGGGAAATAGGAAAACAACTAATAGAAGAGGTAAACTGTACATCAGTGATCTTAAAAATAAAAATTGCAGCAAGGAAAACGCCAATAACGAAGAGTCCAACAAGAAAGGAAACAAGTGACAAGTACGGTCAGATGTAAAAGATGAAGGATACAAACAACATCGGATGCGAGACATAAACGAAAGACTAATTTGATAGAGAAAAGAGAAGTGTAGAGAATCCCTGAGAAAAAAATGGAAAAAAATCTTTAAGAGCATAGCAACTCTGTCAGCAGGATAACGACTAAATCAAATCTTTATATATTGGAAGACATATCGCAACATTGGACCAGAAAGAAGCTGGAGGAAGTAACGCAAAAAAGGAATGAATAGAATTAATACAAAAAGCAGACAACTGGCTCTCGGACACGCCACCATTTTTAAAAGATCAACTGTTAGAAATAATGCCTAGAAGCTAGAAGAAATACTACATCTGGGATAGACAAAATCATCAACAAATGAATGTACTATGGAAAGGTTAAAGGAGCAAATCATAGATATTATGCTAGAGAATGGATGGAAATTACACCTCCACCTATGGAATGGAACATGACCACATAAGTATCCTTATCAACGTACAAATATATATACACCATCAAGAGAAGTCCGAGAAGATCTGAAAGAAGCATCGTCCAACTACTCGCAGACAATAGGACCAAAAAAACGGCAGAAAACGTCAACATCAATAGGAAAGGAAAATAACAAAAAGGAGAGAAACATACTCAATGATGTGCTGGAACCATATCCAAGGAAGGTACCCTACATAACTACTGAAGAAAGCGCTAGTGCTGAGTGGGAATAAACTAAAAGTAGGAAAACGATTGAGAGGATCGTGAACAAACTAGAAAAGGCCCAAGCGCACTGAGAACGAACAGCAAGGAAAAAATAAAATAAATCGCAAATATATACATGCTGCCGGAATCAGAAACGGAGGAAATAGAAGACTTACAAAGCGACTCATATACTAAAGTGGTAGAGATGCCGTAAGATCGAGACTAGTCTCGGTCTTGTCTTGAATTTCAAGACAAGACCATCTCTGAAATTCCGAGACTAAGACAAGACCTGACCTTTCAAGACCAAGACTCTTGTCGAAAGTCTTGTCAAGAGTCTTGGTTTTGTCTTCCTATAATGATTTTTAAAATTTTTATTTTTAAAAAATGACCTTGTCTCTGAATCAAGGGTTAAATGTCAAGACTCAACACAAGACCAAGACAAGACCAAGACAAGACCAAGACAAGACCAAGACAAGACCAAGACAAGACCAAGACAAGACCAAGACAAGACCAAGACAAGACCAAGACAAGACCAAGACAAGACCAAGACAAGACGAGACTCACTAGTTCAATACCAAGACTATCTCGAGACCAAGACAAGACTTGCTTAGTCTTGTCTTGGTCTTGCGGCATCTCTATAAAGTGGGTATACATATTATTTAACAAATGCAGCTGCAGAAACTTGAAATTCACGCAATTCGCCATATTTTAAATGTAATGACAATCAAGATAAACAATATACCTTACACTATAGGTATTGTAATGCATAGGCTGGTCTTTACTGTAAAGAGTTCTCGGGCAAGCTTCGACCAATCACATTATGAGTTAATACAGAGAGCACTTCCACAATTTACCAAGCTCTCGTTTTAAGGTTGCCGATATCAGATGAAATATTGTTATAGTGCCGCCATCTAGTAACGATAGATTAGACCGCACGGCAAACTAAGAACTCAAAGAATCATTATATTAAAGTGTTCATTGATATTTATATTTACTTATTTAGCAGATAGAATATTAAATACAACGAATTATATTGTATAGTGCATAGTTTTGATTTTCTTAACTTACTTTGTGATGAGTTACCGTGCGTAAGTACATTTTTAGTTTATTTGCTTCCAGAGCAAGTGTGTTTAACATGTATTAATTCATTTGCCTGCTTGGTATTCAGTTCTGTTTAATTTTAGTTATGATAATTATCTTGTAATTACGTTTTTTATAAGCAATTGAAAACTGTGGATGACTGTGGCCTATATATTCCAGACAACCTTAGCTTTGAAACTGTCAACTTATGTGGTGTGTTTGTGCTGTGTATATTATTATATTACTACGTATATAACAAAAAACTACATTTTACAAATTACGTTAACAATTAGCAATAAGCTAGAGAAGAAATTTATAGATAAAACTTAAAAGCACCAGTGGTTTTATTTGCGGAAAACATTTCACGAAACAAAACATGACATAATGTAAAAAAATATTGCCGCGATATTTGTCGACGCGTCGATACAAAAAAAATTAGAAGCGATACATTTTTCGTGTTGGTACTGTCAAAAGCCGATCTAGGTTGGTTTACCTCTAATAGTGACATTTGATTGGTGCAATGTTGTGAAAAAATGGCTCTCATTGGCTACAGCGTTAATGAGTGAAATAATCGCTGTAAAACACCTCGTACTCATTGACACGTGTCAAGTTTCATTTCTTGAAATATGTTTAAAGAACATTTTTGTGCTCTTACATTGGTTGTAATATAGCTAACACGATAATTAAAATTAAATGGAAATGCCTACCAAGTAGGCAAATGAATTATTATGTTTGTAGGCAAAAATGACATAAAGCTACATAGAGAGACAAGTTAAACACACTCACTCTGGGAAGCGACAAAGTAAAAAATGTAATCCATCACAAAGTAACAATATATCAATAATCGTGATTATGGATATATAAGTAAATATTTACAGGCGGAATGTTGGTCAAATGTACTAGTGTTCTCTGTCTTTTCGCCCCATATGATTAGCCGAACCATGCGCGAGTACCTCTTTGCAGTAAAGACTCCATATTATAATATCTATGATTCTAACATGCGCTACTTAGTTGTCATAAAAACCGTCACTTACACTACATCTAAAACATTGTGAGTTCCACGTAGGTATTTTGAAATTTATTTTAAATGTTATTTTTGCCTATTAGAAAAAAGTTTAGACATTAAAAATATGCTTTATACATTAATTTATTCGTGAAATATTCTCTACAAATACCACTCGCGCTTTTAAATTTTATCTATATATATTTTTTCAAGCTACGTTGCCAAAAGTAATACAATTCGTGTAAATTGGCACAGTTTATTATCAAAGACTAAATATGTCAATGTTAATTCTTTATATTAAACTAAGTACGTCGCTCTCGAAAAAAAAAACCAATAAAATTCTAAGAACTATAGTCCGGTAAACTCAAGGTGGCGTATGTATAAGTTGGTAACGACGTACGATTTGATATGCGATGCGCATAAAACTATCGCAGTGACATAGAGATGAACTAGTTGCGTATGTCTTATTCTTTTAGTTTATATAATGAAGCGACCTTTGGACGCGCCAGCTTAGCGTTTACTCGACTATAGTGATATTACACACAATTAATTCAGTTTTTTCTTTGTGAGAAGAAATCAGAACAAATAATATCAAAAATTTGAAATTAATGCAACGACATAACATACGCCACTGGCTCAGCGCCACGCATGTAACTTAAATACTGGGTTATGGTATCAAATTCATATAGGGCGATGAACGAAGTGGAACAATGGGGCTGTGGTTAAAGGGGTGGCATGTCGGCGCCGTCTAGCTCGCCATCGACGATGGTAATGCCTCCTCGTTAATGACTCCTGGTTGTCTTGCGTGCAAAGAAACGGTTGTCAAGAATAGAATGTATAAAGAGGGGTGACACTTTCAAATCTATTTTTAGTACATGTAGTGGTCACATGCAATTTGTCGGCTTCAAAATGAAGTTCTTGAATTATAATGGTGTTAGTAATTTATAGGTTTATTGCTCGTCGCGAGAATACCTCGCCATTATCCTAATTGAAAATAAATAAAACTATATTAATATACGGTAACCGGTAACTAAAACGCGCGTAAGAAATTTTCTTATGTACACTTTAGGAAAAGGGCATATCGTCGTTGTCACAAATTGACGTAACTCCCAATATGTGGTTTTTGAGATTTATCTCTACCTTTTTACAGGTCTACCTTCTCGCAAAGTGACATGAGATAACTCAATCAGTTGTAGATTCCTATTCATGTTAGCAGCAGCTTGAAAAATCGCAACAATTTACTGTGTTTACATTATTAATCCAAATACTGCATTAAACTTTAATCGCTCTCCCGTTAAATTAAAAAAAATGATATACGTCACTTCATGATATTGACGACGAAATATTTGTAGCCAATGATATTAGGTATATAGCCCAGTCGATGAAGGTATTTACCCACAAAATTTTGCAAACTGAGTAAACTTTGTTTAATGAGTTCGTGAAAGCGTGTAGAATAATGTCCTGAAAAGTTTACATTTCGCTCGGATGCAGAACATAAAAAAAAGTGAAAAAAAACAATTTTTCATCCATTTTTTTCAAAATTTTCAAATTAAATCAAGCTAGATAAAAATAAAAAATACAAGTTCCTAACAAAATTTATTGTTAAAGCCACGGTTTTCCCGGAAAAAAATAGTCAAGTGTAACGTTATAACTCGGAGCGAGATCCATGCGTGCACGCGCTTGAATACGCATGACTGTGACACCGACGCACTGAATTACATGTCACTAAGGGCTGGTTTCATAGGTTCAGATTAAACTAGAGTTTAACTGGAAGTTTCACCTTTTCACCTTTTTGGCATACTTTTGAATTGTGTGCCTTGTTGTACCTTACTTTTCTGTGAGCGTGTATGAGTCCTTTGGTGCCAGTCGCCGGCGCTGATGCCTTAAATATGTTATGCTCTCAATTAATTGTCTTTTGATCATTTTTTCCTAAGTCGAAGTTCTTATTTATTCTTCGGCTTAGGTCGATTCTGGGAGGTTCTATAACAATAACACTGACGATCTTGACAAACGCTTATAAAACGGCATTTTACAAAACACTAAAATCTACAACTTAAACCTCTTGAGTGAATCTACAAGTTAAACTTTAGTTTAATCTAAACCTATAAAACCGGCCCTTAATCAGAATTTGTTCAATTTATATTAGTGTTGGTTCATTTAAAATATGGCAATTGTAGCTTTCTGATGCTTTTTTGTTTTAAACAATACAAGCAAAGGATGGATGGGAAAAATATACTTATATATATTATCACGCCCGAACTCAATCGTCGCAATAAACAATATAGAAAAAAATAAAAGCCCTTCAAAAAAATTCTTTCTTCATTGAGAACCGTTGAAAAATATGTACACTTCATGATTATTATGGTTTATTAAGTTGTACTAACAGGATTAAAAAAAAAGTACATCACAAATCATTTTAATTTCCTTGCTTGATGATTTTTTTTTTTTATATAAATATTATATTATATTGGAGGCTGTAAGTTGTCGAGAAATTGACCCATTTAAAAAAAATAAAATATCATTATTTCGGAAAAAATGTATATTTTTCGAATGTTCAGACACAAAATCGTTTACTTGTATGCATTTTTTCAAAAACATGATCAATCAGATCATGATAAGAAATTGCGATTTTCACAATCTTATCCTTATAACTATGAAAATATCCTTGATTGTTTTGAATATAAATTCTGGAACTTTTCCAATACATTAACAAATGTATAAGGAATCCATTGGATATAGCTGAAATGTGGATAGGGTGTACCTGTAATAAATACAATACAGTAAAAGCACGTAAAAATTCATGCGAGCTATTCAGCGGCTATGTATGGTGTCTGTGTATGCGTTGATAATTATATATTTTCCCTCCATACCCACTATTTATCCTCCTATTCACTAAGAAAAATTTTTAAAACGTGTAATCAGAAAGAGAAAAAAGCGTTATTTTACTCGATAGAACAGCCAAGAATTTTTAGAGGTTCCATAGTATGCATTTAACCGTGCGCTGGCCGCGCAGTGACAAAGTTACTTCACTATTTTTTTCCAGGAATACCGTGGCTTTAGCGATAAATTTTATTAGGATATATTTTGTCCAGAAACACAAAAAAAAAACCGCTGCCCAAGGAATCACTACTTCCACATCCAGATTTTTTATCTAAGTCACAACGAAAAAATTTTGTATGTGGAAATAATTGTTTATGGAACTTTAATAATATAATATTTGAAATCCTCTACCCCAAAAACCCATAAAACGATACCCCACATCGGTAGCGGGGTGGGGGGTGGTGATAGGGGGTGGTAGTGGGGGTGAATGAAGTAAAAAAACATTTTGAGGTTTCTGTTTCTTGTACACACCCTAAATCACAATTTTGTTTCATCCCCTTTAATAATGGGATGGGGGTGGTAATGGAGGTGGCTAATGCCAAAATTTTTTTTGAGACCTCAGCTTCTCTTGTATATACTAAATACCAACTTTATGGACTCTTACCTGCTTGATTTACCTATTTTCCCCAATTTACCCCCCAACCCTTCGACGGAACAAGACGAAAATATAATCTAGTTCTAGTTTTCGTTAAAGTACATGTGTGTACCAAATTTCAAGTCAATATCTCAAACGGTTCCAGAGTAAACGTGCGCACAAAAAAAGTTATAGACAGACCGACAGACCATAAAAATGTTTAAAAAATTTTTTGTCGTTACTATACTTCCACTGATGTGGAAGTAATAACGTACCCCCTACCCTACCCTGACTTAATTTCAAAATTTTGAAAAAAATGGATAAAAAAAAATTTCACTATTTTTTATGTTCTGCATCCGAGCGAAATGTAAACTTTTCAGGATATTATATACACTTTCACGAACTCATTAAAAAAAAATTAATCAGTTTGCAAATTTTTGTGGGTTTCACTATAAAATGTTCTGTCGTCTGGGCTAGTAATGATTTATTAAATTATTGTAACACGGAGTCTGTGGATCAAAATTAAACGAATGTAAGAGATAACTGGACAAAACATTTTGTCTCCAAGGCCAGCAAGCAGAAAAAAAGATAAAATTAATCTGTATAATGTCCTCAACATCTTCGCTTCCTCTTACCACTTTTAGCATTTGGCAATATTTGCTTGGAATATCTTATACCATTCTTTCATGAGGTTGATAAAGCGATTTAAATGTTTCTATACTATCCTAGTAGCTTCACATAGAAGGCATGTTCATTTATGTAGGTCGAACAATTTTGGAGAGGAAGAGTACAAATAAATCCGATTCCAGAGAAGTGTAAGTGCACCAGACTGTTTGCAAAAGTGAAACACACGAGTACCAATACTTCGCCCTCATCTCAATCGTTAAATGCACTTGATCTCGTACAAAGTGAGCGTGCTGTGCTGCAGTCTCTATACACTTTACGTATTGAACATAGAAACAGGTGTAGTCATCATCTGCCAAAATATTTTTCTCAGCAACTGCAGATTTCTTTCGCATTAAATGTATTCTTCTTTTTAACGTCTAGAATAAACACGTGGTGCGATGGAGACTGGCAGAGAGGAGTAGTTACAGGTGTAACTAAGATTTCGAACTGACTTGCAGATGCTACTACCTCAGTTGCAGCAAGCGAGGAAAAGCCCATACACCTACATGATGGACAAGCTTCAAGCAATAAGCTATGGTTACAGTTGAAGTGCAAATAAAACAAAATGAAAATTATGATCATAGACCACGTAAATCAAAACCAACAAGATGGTATGGTTTATGAGCATGTCAATCATGTCAATCTACATCGATGGTTCAAAAATGGACTGTGGGGTCTACTCATAAGAACTAGATCTACACTTGACCTCACCGCTAGACACACACACACACTCCCCCATATTCTAGGTGAGATTAGTAGGAATTCTGCAAGGGTAATAGAAATTACGAATGCAAACGTCAGTGGTAAAATGGTGCGCATGTCAACGAACTGCAGAGAGGTCCTGTTTCCCCTAAACAACTGTAGGACAGACTTTGGGCAGGTTCTGCAAATTAGAAAGGCCCTAACTGTGCTCGCACAAAACAACAGTGTCCAGCTCCGTTGGGTAAAAAGACACGATGTTATACAGGATAACGAGGAAGCGGATGCTTAGCCCGTAAGGGATCTGAGAGCACCCTGCATGATCATCAACCAGTAATTGAGCTCCCGGATTCAGTTCAGAGTTAAAAAAACTATACACTCAAACGCCACTAGGACTGTTGGAGTGGTCTAACCAGCTGCAGACATAGCAGAATGGCTTTGGCTACACCTAGTCGTAAGCTAGTCAAACACTGTCTCCAGGTGTCCAAGAGTAATCTACGTATCTATGTAGAATTGCTAACAGGACACTGCAGACTAAACAAAGACTTCCATACATAGAGAACTCCATGTGTAGAGAGTGTAATTTGGATGACGAAACTGCCGAGCATGAGCTGTGTCACTGCCGTACTCTCTCAACGAAAAAAATGATCCATACTAGGGGACTTCTGGCCCAGTATGGCCAATATAGGAACCGGCCCGCCGGGTCTTCTCCCCAAGTACATCACAAGTGTTGGTTGACTTTAGGAATGAGGGGCTCGATGGGCACTGGACATGTCGCCACCTACGGGGATAGCAAAAGCCCATGAGGTTTGAATTCACTTGAGCGCATGGTATGTCTTGGCAGACAATATTGGCAACGCACAAGGATCAAACTTGCTAACGCCCTAGCTTTCGTCATTTTTCTTTACGTCTCTGAGACATGGCCCATTAGGGAGGCAGGCAGGCGTATTCATGCTTTCTTATTGAGACGTTTGATAAGGATTCACTCGACAGCTAACAGCTTCACTAGTCAAGAAATAGTTCCTTCTCCAAAACGACTCTCCAGTAACGTTCTCCCTCTCATTTTTTGGCCACATCAACTGGAAAGAAAACAATATATAGAACGGTTGACAGTTCAGAGAAAACCAGATGGAAACGTTCAGCCGATGTCACCAGAAAGCTGATGGGAAGGAGCTTTGGTAAAACCGTGCGCCTAATAGGCAACAGCGACAAATGACGTGATGCTGTCAGACATGTTACACAGCAAAGCGGCGTCAATTAGAATAATGTATGAATCATAAAAGTCTGCGAAGTTAATTAGAATAAGAAGAATATTACCAACAGAGAGAAATGCATGACGGAGAATGAAACTGGACATTTGAAACGTGGAATTAGACGTTCATGAATTAAAAAGGCGAATTACATTTTAGTCAACTTAGGATATGCCATAAATAATATTCACTACGCAGAAGGAAAATGAATGCAAAGTATCAGGATATCCACGATATTGAAAGAATTGGTAACATGGAATTATAAGAGATAAACGTGTAAGGTAATAAGGGACCGATATGTGACGTTGAGTTATTATGAAAGTGAACGATACTAATTGACAAATGTATAATAACAGAGTTGAAGAGAAACGTCGCGAAAATACTAGCCCGTACGGAGCTGAAGGGAAAAAAGAAGTGTCATCAATGTGTAAAGTCAACGAAGCATTTTGAGAAAATGTACTAGTAAAAATAGGGAAATGAGAACTTTTCAATTTCTCATGATATGATATAGGTAATCAGTTCATATATTTTAAATTATCCAAAATATTTAGATTTAAATATATTGAATAGAATCAACTGAAATGTAACTTGAGCGGTCCAAAGGTCGCTTCGCTGTCTGATCTAAAATTGCAGCCAACGAACTAGAAGGGGCAGAAGTTCACGGACAGATTGAAGTGCTTTTGTCGACGAACTTAAAAACAACTCTATTCTATAAATTGAAATTTTTTGTACTTTTCACAATAAGGTTGGCTAAACATAATAAATATATAACAAAATAAATACCAAATAAAATTATAATGTAATAAAATAATCATGAATAAATACTGTTTGAGAATCGCTGACATTATTTATCTCTTCTGTTAGTGTGTGTTCTACTATACTTCTATCTCATAACAGTAGAGAGAGAAGCTCGATAGACATACACGGCTAGCTGTTCTGGATTAATGCAGAAGCGGGAAATCTTTCGAAACTGATACCAAGTATTAGGAAAAAATAAAGGAATTTTTTCTAGAATTAGCAGTCTCCGAAAAAATCGAATGTTAGTTTATGATTTCCTCTTTGGTGATTGATGGCCCAGTACTGTAATTAATTGATACCAGATTTCCACGTTATTCATCATTAATCAAGTTTTTCATATATTCCTGCCACCGTTTTACCTTGTCTTCGGTCCTCAATACTTCACTGTTATAAGTAAATTGGTGTCCTGTTAAAGATGAATGTTGTAGTTCAACTGATTCTAAACAAGAAGTTCATTTGGCAAAACTTCAAATTATGAACAATTTCTCCGAAGACTGGACCTACCCTCGATACTGTATCAACGAGTTCTCAAAACTGCAGTTATCATTGCAATACTGCAGGTTGGAAATGACTAACCAGACTATTTACCATTATTTGGTCTTACATTGATGTGCCTGAACTTCCGGAAGTGACAAATGTATTGATTGATAGAACATTGCAAGGCGCAATGAATGAAACGAGGCCAGATTAGATTAAAAACAATTAAAAAAAATGAACACAAGCTCAGGGCTCCCGGTGGCTATTGCCCCTCAAATTAAGGACTTAGGAGCCTGGATCAAAAAGAAAAAAGGACCAAATAAGGACCAAAGATGCATCATTTTCCATGTTTTTTTTCTTATGCAATACATACATTAATGTTTTAACATAACGTAATAAATAAAAAGTTCCATTTGTTATTAACATAAAATAAAATTTTCCGTACGACTTTGACTAGTTTCTTGATTAGGAACGAAATATTTAAAAAATGTACATCAGACATTTACTAAGATGTTTTGGACTTCTTGTTTAGAAGCCCAGAAATCATTACTGACTTTCTTTTTTCCACTGACGACTGCAACTTGCCTAATTGCGTTCTCTTCTTATTGGCATAGCTTGAGCCAGTGCTACCTCCTTGTAATACTTCGATGTCGTTGCCTTCTTCAAACGGGTGGTAGCCTCCCTAGTCATGCTGTCTGCCGTCTCCCTCTTTTCTAGCTCTTCTTTTCTTAGCACCTGCAATGTCACCTCATCCTCGGAAAGGAATTTTCTATCACTTTCCATCTTTTGTCGTGCTATTTCCTCAGCTTGACGCTTTCCCTCTTCCTCTTTTTTTGCGGGCATCATCTTCTTTCCTTTTTTTCTCGGCCTCTAAGTACATTTCGTAGGAGCTGTAGGTACCACGGGCCAAAGTCAAAAGTTCCTTTGTTACAGGAACAGGAGATGGTTTATTGTCAAACAATTTAAGGCCCGATTTAACCTTCATTTGTAGCATTCAGCATACGCTCACCCATTGCTCTTCCTTCCGTGAGCGTCTGCCAGGAGCTAGAAAACACACGCTCGACAAAAGCGTTGCCATGAGAAAGGGCGAGAGCAGCGTTTACGACCTGGCGTAACCTAGGGCACCTTAAATCACCTGAAAGAGTTCTCCTTTCCCAAAACTGGGCCCAATACTCGTCAATTCTATCCTTTGTCTCAATATTAGTTTCAGTCTGCAGAATACCCCATTCATCCGCTAACGTATCTAGGGGTACATTTATGGGAAGTGCTCGAGCGACATCACAGATGTGGGTTTTTCTACTTTTTGAGGTGCGTGCATCGGATATAGACACCCAAAACTTTTCAGGCTAGGGCTGCCTTTCTTGAGAAGGGAAGACTTTTCCAGAAGATAACTCCCGGCGGTTGCATAGTGTGCTTGTGCACTTAAAAGGAAACATAATCTATTCACAAACCAAAAAAATCCGTAATAAAAGACGACCACAAGAATTGTGGTCGTCGCCGCTGGGAGCGCTAGTAATCGCAGAGCTCAGCCAGGGACAACGCGCGCGTTTTAAAATGCTCATTACGGTTTTTTAACAAACGATCCGTGCTCAAACATATTTATCACTGCAGTTAATTGAAAATAGGGACTTTAGGGACCATACTGTGAAATTACGGACTTTTCAGGGACTTTGTCGAAAATAAGGACCAAGTCCATAATAAGGGACCAACTGGGAGACCTGACACAAGCTCCATTCGCAGCAATGCGAACTCAAATATTTATATATAAAATGAACAAAATGAAAAAGTAACTTAAAATAATTAATGTATGCAAAAGGCGCTATTGTGAATAAAATATAAAAAGTATCATTCACTGTGAGGGAAAAATCGCTAGCGATGCGATATTGCATGCAATTTTTTTGTTGCAATTGTTCAAAAATTAATAATAAATAATCATTCTAAAATTGTTGCAGTGAATAGGGATTTAAAAGGGCAAAATAACGATTAAGAATATAAGTTTCGTATAATTATAAGTTACTAATTTAAATCTAGTCTAATCACTAAACTTCGACAACCTCCAATCGCGTCATGGTCCCCAGTATCTTAAGATATTCATGGATGGATATTTTACGTGTGCTTCGTGTTGTGCATACCCTAAACACCAAATCATGCTTGTTACGTGGCAACAGGTTTCTACTGTTCAACTTGCAATCTTGCAAGTACAATAACGTACAACCTCTCCTACTTGTCCCATTTGTTGGTCGTAATTATAATGCACCCACAATGATACTTAATAGCATTGCGATGCCTAGACCTAACGCGAATTCTCAATAATCCCGGTTTATTCACACTTTCGTCATATTCGGAAGCGTTGTCCCCTTCTTCTTCTTGGTTGTCTTGAACGTATTGATGGAGACATTTTAATTTAGAATGTGATAAATGGCAAATCTCTTAAATAATCTAAATCTACTACAACAAAATCTGGTAAATGTTTCTTCTGAAATAATCACCTTCCATGCCTAAATCGCAACCTTTCCATTTCTACTCTAGCTTGAAGAAGGTTCGGTTCTTGAGCTTTTGCCAATAGTACTCGAGCCAATTCGTTATCCACCATATAAACTAAGCCGTGGAATATATTAATTATATGCTATACAAACTTCAATTTTATATCTTGAAAAACAAAATTAACTTTGTGTTGTACCAAAATTATGATGTACCGGTTATCAAGCTAGCATCAATGTTCCATCAATCAATGCATGTATTTACTTATTTACTAAGATAGTGAATTGTAATAAAGTTACTTATATATGACGTATTAAATTGAAGTAAACGGGTGTTGTGCATTCGAAAAACGTGATTTGACGTCACTTCCCAGAAACTGGAAGTTCAGACACATCAATCTAAGACCAAATAATGGTAAATAGTCTGGTTATTCATTTCCAGCAGTTATCATTTTAATACTTGCAGTACGTTTTGAGAAATCGTTTATACAATATCGAGAGGAAGGTCCATTCTTTGGAGCCATCTATCGGAGAAACTGTCCATAATTTGAAGTTTTGCCAGAAGAACTTATTGTTCAGAATCAGTTGAACTACAGCATATCAAAAATTCATCAAATTTGACGGGCCACCAATTTCCATATAAAACGTGCGGTGTCCTTTTAAAAAAATAATAATTTGACCAATGAACCAATGTTGTACGCATAGTACTTATTGGATAAAACAACTTGCGAGGTGTGCGTTCTTGATTTTACAAACGATTTTAACTTTTGTATCGCCATATTGCAATGTCCTTATTAGCAGATTTCTGTAGCAGGATTCCATATGAACGAACACCAAATAAAACCGTTTTTAAATTGCTTTAAATTATAAGAAGAAATCGCATATTTTTTGTCAAATACTGAGTATAATACAATGCAGAAAAGTAATACTGTTTCTATTGATTAAGAATTGTAGTGCTAATTATAAGAAATTATGTCACCAGCCACCACTTCATTAAAGTATTCTACTGCATTGAGGTAAAACAAGATTATAGAGAAAATAATCACGCACACATTAATTCACGCTTCTTAGTTGTTATGTAACTGATGTGCTAATTAGATTTAAATTTGAATTAAAAAATAATATTAAAATTATAGTGACAAACCAAATTTCAAGATTTCAAGATTTCAACATTTATCAGGTTTATTATACCTATTTATAGTGCTGAGTTAAAAGGAAATGTATAGGTTCAGGTTACTGTTTAATCCGGGGTAGATATTACACTAAAGTAACCATAGTTGAATCTTGCTAATAGGGGACATAATGGAAAAAAAATTCCTGGTTTAATAATTGATGAGCGGGGGGGCGGGGTGAATGGTAAACATTTTTGTTGTTATTTATGTCTCAGAATTGATGAGAGGAGGGGGAATGGGGAAAAAATTTTGCGGGTTTCATAATTAATGAATGGGGGGGGTATCTGAATTCTCTTAACGGGGGGGGGGGCGAAATTTATAGTATTTGTTGTGTTAGTGAAACCACGGGAATGGGGGACATCTTGGGGGACACTCACATTGGGGACAGCTCCATCGTCCCTCTAATGGGTGATTATTACACGTTTATACCCACCAGAATATGGATATTTACAGAAACATGAGTTTGAATCTTTTATTCATTTATTTAACATTAGACTATTTCCGCTACCAAGGCCTATCACTGACGCCAGAAGACTAGCTACCCCCAATCTGGAAATATTTGCCGAACCTCTTCTCTGTCGAAGAGTAGGGATCTTTTACTTGCCTGCCATTTAATAGTCAAGGCACCAACTGCGTTACATCCCCTCCGAAGGATGGCATATCCACTAGGCAATCCTCGCCTTAAATTGCATAACTTCTTCGTTTAAGCTGATACACAAGCCGCTACAAAGTTGAACGAGATCGTTGTTTCCTCGAACGGTCACCCAAGTACTATCGACGATCAACGTTACTTAATCCGATGTATCAAATACATGCATAGTCAAGACGCCCCTGAGTTTAAATCTTTGTGTACAGGTGATGCCAACATTATTTGTAGCATAGCGCAGTATGATACAGTATGGTACAACGAAGTAAAGTCTTCTGCAAAATATAAGGAGAATATGCGGTTTCTTTTAGTACTGTTTACCGTTTACTATTTACTAACATAAAAATGACTGCGCTATCTTTGTGGTGCCGAAAATGTTCCTTACATTATGCAAAAGGCTTTACTATGCTTTTCAGTAGAATATGCAAAATGAAGCTTTACTGATATTATTGTAAAGTGTGTCTCAATGCGCTTCTTACCCTAAAAATCTATGAAGGGCCAAGAAAATATAAGGTCTCCATTTCTTTTATAGGTAAGTCCAAGGGAGGACATTTCATCGCCACTACTATTTCTATGACGTGATTATTTAATAATTACCATTTTCCCACAGTCGCCCCCACTATCCCCTCATTTCCCCCAACGTTCACCCGCTATTTTTCCATTACTTGGTATTGTTAAACAAACTCGAAAATATTGGAAATTCTAAGAAAAAACAAAATTACCAAAATATGTACCTTATTTATTTATACAGAAAACATAAATAAATTATTTTCAATACTCAGTCGACCACCAGCTATTTTTGTATATTTTCCTTGAATTGCTTGGATCGGAATTTCAAAAGAATGTATGACAGCATCCCTCAATTAATCATTAATGTACAATTCTTACATGCTTTCGAATATACCGCTTCTATTATTATAAGGAAATAGGAGGCGTGAAGTTTGATGGTCATTATAGTAGGTATATTGTTAGTTATAAAGAAATATATTTTACTAACAGTTTTATTGATATGAAGATTATTCTCACCAAGAAGATTTAATATTGGCCTTTAAATGAATATATATAAAATACAATTGCTGTTTTCCAAACTACTATTTTCTGTCTGTTTTTCAACAGTTGAGGAGTATGGCAAATATTTTCATTTAATAAATCATTGCCATCTGTTGAAATATGCCTTTGAGTTAATCGATCAAAGGGTTTTCCATAATTCCTAGTATTATTATTAATTTTATTTTATACTTGTCATTATTTAGGTTTTCTAAAAATATACAAGTAATTACTTCCATATCTACGTAGTGGAGGGGAAGTAAAGTAATCGTAAAAAGTTTTTAAATTATTTTGTTCAAATAGGCTTAGAATGTCATGAAACGTCGAGATTTTAAGTTTGAGCGAAAAATAAAATGTCTTGTCTGTCGACTGTCTAATTTTTTGTGCGCACGATTACTCTGGAACCGTTCGATGTTGATTTGAAATCTGGTATAGTTATGCATTATAATGAGATATGGAACTAGATTATATTTTGATCTGATTTTGGGAAAAGTGTTGAGGTAACGCGAGATTGAGATTTAGTGCATGCACGAGAAGGACTAAAAATATTTTTGCCATCAGCCCTCAGTATCCGTTATTAAAGGGAAAAAAAATAAAACTGATTTGGTGTGTGTACAAGAACCAAAGGCCCCAAACTTTTTTTGGCGTCAGCCACCACCACCCCACTACCGATGTAGCATATCGTTTTATGCGTTTTTGAGGCATTAATGTTCTATGAACAATTATTTCCACATGGTGGAGTACAATTACAATATCAATTTTTTTCGTCTAAGAGACTTGTATAGGAAATCTGGTTGTGTCAGTAGTGATTCCTCAGGCAGCGCTTTTTGTTTTTATGATAAAGCAAGACATTTTTTAAAATTATGTCAAGAAAGCGTAATATAATTTCCAAAACAATGCCACTGTATTCAATTATATGCAAACCGCCAATTGACATACTAACAGTCAAAATCAATAGTGGTAATTTAATTTTTAATACTTCTTTCTTCTGCAAGGGCAACTTCGGATCAAGATCTAATATAGAAAATTATACTTATAAAGAACAATGTTAAAAAAGGGGCTTTTTGGCCCATCCGTGGTAAAGTGCTGAAGCCACTTTTTTTTTTACTAATTTTGAGGTGTTGGAAACGAATCCGTCACTCGTTTTGGTGAAAAATCTCGGGAACACATTAAAAAACAACCCTTATTTGGGGGGTGACATTGGAATTGATATTAGTCTAGATACTAAATTTCGATAACTAAGTAGAAAAAAGAGTAAAAAAAAAAATTCACCCCTTCAACCCTCCTCACCACCACTGAGAAGGTTGTAAGCTACTATAACCACTATACCGGGTGTAAACGAATAGTGGGCCACCCCTGTAACTTCCTTGTTTTTGAAGATATCGATGAAATTTTGTATGGTGAAATTAGGTAATATTTCCAACTTTTTGAGACCTATCCGCCATATTTATCACTTCCGGTTTCACCGGAAATGGCCCCAATAGTCTTTTCTAAATGGACCACCCTGTATGCTTTTACATTTTTGAAATAAAGATCACATTTTGGATACATTTATACTATTTTGAACAATTTATACAGTGTTGCACGAAAAATAATTCGAATTTTAGTTATCAATCTAGATGGCTGCAAATATGTCAAAATTAATTTTGTTCCAATGTAATTCATATAAAAAATACGAAAACGTCAGTATGTCCAATAATACATCATACAGGGTGCTGTAAAATCATTAAAATCACATTTTTCAAAATGACTCATTTGTTTTAAATATTTTGATACGGGCCACCCGGATATTCAGAAAGCTCTATTTAGTAGGGGTTAGACGGTACCAAAAGTTCCGTAATGTGTAATCGTTACCGGCAGGAATGACAATTTTTCTTAAGAAATTTATGATTTATATCTAACTTCAATTAAATTTTTATTAACCCTGTATATTTGTGTTAATATTTTATGATATGCAACAAGAATGAGCCAGAGGCCCATTCTGTCCCCTGCGGAGGGTGGCATATCATAAAATGTTAACACAAATATACAGGGTTGATCAAAATTTAAATGAAGTTAGATATAAATCATAAATTTCTTAAGAAAAATTGTCATTCTTGCCGGTAACGATTACACATTACGGAACTTTTGGTACCGTTTAACCCCTACTAAATAGAGCTTTCTGAATATCCGGGAGGCCCATATCATAATGCTTAAAACAAATGAGTCATTTTGAAAAATGTGATTTTAATGAGTTTACAGCACCCTGTATGATGTATTATTGGACATATTGACGTTTTCGTATTTTTTATACGAATTACATTGGAACAAAATTAATTTTAACATATTCGCAGCCATCTAGATTGATAACTAAAATTCGAATTATTTTTCGTGCAACACTGTATAAATTGTTCAAAATAGTATAAATGTATCCAAAATGTGATCTTTATTTCAAAAGTGTAAAAACATACAGGGTGGTCCATTTAGAAAAGACTATTGAGGCCATTTCCGGTGAAACCGGAAGTGATAAATATAGCGGATAGGTCTCAAAAAGTTGGAAATCTTACCTAATTTCACCATACAAAATTTCATCGATATCTTTAAAAACAAGGAAGCTACAGGGGTGGCCTACTATTCGTTTACATCCGGTATAGTTATTTACATATTGTTAAATTACCAGAACACGTCATTGAGTGGTTGCTATCAGAATATAATAATCTGATTACTTCTGAGTACACTCATACGCTCCTCACCTCTAAAGGGGGTGGGTCTCACCCTCTCAGGGATATCGATTGGTTTTAATTACAAAAAAAAATCCTAATATTCAGTTGGATGTTTTTTTATCATATTAAAGTGACTTGGCCAATTCAGATCACTCCTGAATATTTATTACCCCTCTAAGGAGGGGTAAAAAATGTTGCTTGATTTTTATAGTGAAAAATTATTTAGTTATTTAAATAACTTTTGTTTGATAAAATGGGAATCTTTTTTCAATATATGGCCCCCTCAAATTCCAAATCTACTCACGTGGCAGTAACTATTTTGGGACTTTCGATTAGTTTTTATTACAACATAAATCCTTCATGACCTCTTACCTGGATTTCTATCAAAAAATTATCCCTAAATACTTATTGAAAATATATATATTAACGTATCATTTACCCGTTTTGCGGGATGTGGGGATGAGGTATAGAGATTACTCTATCGGGGGTTTTGTCCCCGACTAAGGTACAAATGACCCTATCCTAGTCGTGTAGGCTCTAGTGGTATTTATTGTTGGTTAGCACTCTTCGTATTTATTATTTTATAATGAATGCAAAGAGTGATAACCACAAGAGCGAGGGAATGGCGAGGAGGGTTGGAGATGAATTTGTTTTTTTTTACTTCTTTTTCTACTTAGTTATAGAAACAGTATTTAGACTAACAATGTCACCCCCAAATAAGGATCGTTTTTTAATGTGTTCCCGAGATTTTTTGCCAAAACAGGTGATGGATTCGTTTTCAGAACCCCAAAATTAGTAAAAAAATATGGCTTCCACACTTTACCATGGTTAGGCCAAAAAAGACATTAACATTGTTCTTTAATTATCCTGGTTGATGTAATGAATTGTAATATGCTACCATTCTATGTACATATTTTAGAGCCGAAAATACTTTCTTCTCGTTTTACTAAGCGGTATAAGTTAAATTTAGTGCCTCAACACTCAGCCAAATTATAAAAACGGTGAGCGCCAAGAACGCAAATGTGTCGGGCAACTCGTATGCTATTCTAACACCGGCACTAGCATGCAACTATAAAATAATTACAATAATTATTTGGCTGCTATACTCGAATCCTGATTACGCGACCACCGAAGAATCAGAAATATTAAATGAATATCCTCAACCTGAAGAAAGCTTGTAACGAATCACATGCTATAACTTATTTTTTTACAACTTTGACTTTTCTAGCTGCGCTTCCTGACGTGGCAATCTTACTTTGTTTATTTTAAGCATAAAAATTATATGCAGATAAAATGTGGTCCTTGTAATAACATTTTTTAGTTCAAGATCTATAACACGAAATTAAGTTAAGGTTGAAATGAAGGTACTGTTTCAATGTGTCAATCTACTAATAAGGATTATAGTCAAAGACTGTCCGGGAAATATACAGTGTGCCTCAAATTGGCATGTGTTGCTATCTCGGTTCGGTTACTAATGGAGATAGAAAGACACTTAAGAGGAGACAACGCCAATCACAAAGTTTCATCGGTAAAGATAAAGCTGAAGTGGGGCAAAGGGTAGGCAGTGTGGCTATTATAGGGCCTCTGCACGTGACGTCACAGTTAATCTCAAAAATATGTGTTTCTTAAGATTTAAGAGTATTATGCAGCTATTATTAAAATTTCTCCTGGTTCCGGTATTTTCAACTAAAATTTAATTCAGTGTAATGCTTATGAAGTTCTAAATACTTTGTCTTAATAAGATAGGACTCTTTTTGTAGGTTGAAAATCTAACCTGCAATTAGCAGTCTATTTTTATTAATCAACAATATTGAAAAATAATTTACGTGAATTTTTAAATATTTGCTTAGAGCCAGTTGGGCAAGACTTTTAGTACAGTGCTTTTTAATAGTTGGTGCCACCAACAGCAGCATCTGCATCATGTAACCAACATAACCTTAAATTTTAAGTTTTTCATGTTTATTCTCATTTTTAATGTTTGTATACGCATTTTTAGCTTGGAGCCGTACTGGCTCCAAGCAAATTTTTAAAAATTCACGTAAATAATTTTTCAATATTGTTGATTAATAAAAATAGACAGCTAATTACAGATTAGATTTCCAACCTAGAAGAAGAGTCCTATTTTATTAAGACAAAGTATTTAGAACTTCATAAACATTACACAGACAGAAATTTTAATAACCTCTTAAACCTTAAGAAACACATATTTCTGAGGCTAGATGTGACCTGTGACGCCACGTGCCTATAATAGCCACACTGCCTACCCTTCGCCCCACTTCAGCTTCAGCTTTACCGATGAAACTTTGTGATTGGTGTTGTCTCCTCTTAAATGACAAAAGAATTGAGCGATTTGATGAGTTTCTTAAATATATTTTTAAATTTGACTTACTCTCTTCTGTTTCGAGATAATTCCAAAAAACTAACATTTTAGAAAACATTTCCAAAATTATCATTTAGTTTGTGTACAAGAACTAAAGGCCTCAATTTTTTTTACGTTATCCACACCCACTACCACACCCCTTCCATCATCCCCACCTCCACTACCGATGTGTCATATCGTTTTATGGGTTTTTGGTGTAGACGATTTCAAATATTATATTATTAAAGTTCCATAAACAATTATTCCCAAATACATTTTTTTTTGTGAGACGAATAGAAAATCTGGATGTGGAAGTAGTGGGCAGCGGCAACTCATAGAGAATACTTGTAACGATGAGTTTCCACAACACAACCTAGCTCCGGAAAAAGTTTGAAAGGACCTGTCATATTTTATATGGGAAATTACTTTCGGTCAAAAGGTCAAATAATCGATCGCAGGATGGATTTAGATGCCTCATTTTGTTCACTTAATGAAGGCAAGCCCAGGGAACATCCAGCCACTGAAGGCAAGACCAGAGACGTCCATCTTAGATTTCTAATGGTCATTTTCTTCAGGGTGTATACCAGTTCACAATTTTTGAAATTCCCTTTTCCAGGATTCTTCAGTTAAAAATTTCAGAAAATTTTTCTGCTCGAAATTGAAAATTGATGAGAGGGGGGAAATTTTTTGAAGAGCGGGGGGCGCAAGATGGGAACAACTTTATAAGTATAACTATATAAGTAGTTTTAGTAAATTTTTCCCTGACTTTTTTCATAATTTTCTAAATTCCCTGACTTTTCCCAGATTCCCCCGACCAAAATCAAATTCGCTGACTTTTCTAGGTTTTCCCTGTTTTTCAGAAAGTATACACCCTGTTTCTTCATATCTCGTTATCCTGGCGAGATACCAGCCTAAAAAGTTCGAGAGAGACATTTGACCTTTAGATGACCCCTAGGGTCAATTTGACCTCTTATAGCTCTAGTGAAAAACTGTTTGCTCTTTCAGAATCCGGAGTCAAATATATTTAAAAAACGAAAGTTAACCTTCAAATGACCTTATAGGTCAAATTCAAGGTCACCAAGTGGTGCCACCGATGACCTAAACAACTTCTATAGATGTCATTTTCCTTATATCTTGCTATCCTGACGAGTTATACATTATATGTACGCTGTAATTGTAATATAACTGTCTTTCTGCGGCCTATGAGGGTTCAGGATTGCGTTTTTTGGACTTGTGCCCACAAAGACTTTTGTCAGGGAAGAATTCAGGTATAATATAAAATTAGTTTCACACAATTTGACCGAAAGTAATTTCCCACATAGAGTGTGCCAGGTCCTTTGCACACCCTTCAAACCATTACTATAGTGAACTTATTTTATCTTGGTCTTGACATTGGAGATTATTTTAGTCCTCAACACCACGATTGCAATTTTTGTAAATAAGAGTACTGGGTCATATTTAATACCTCCTTTAATATCAGGAAGTTGGTCGAAGCTTTCCGATCTTGATTTAATACAATTTGTATTTCGTATATTAGGATATTACGAATTACGGAAGTTATCAATTTTTATCACCCATTACGTTTTACGATCGCACGCTTCCACGACACTGCCGACTTTCAAATAAAACAAGTAGCATTTTCAAAATGTAAACAATTATAATATCATTATTAGTGGGACAATATCCTAATTCAATTTATATTTAATGTAGTGTGAACCTATTTTGTGAAATCTATGAATTTTGCCAGACGTGAAAGTGCACTACTACTGGTATGCATCTGTGCATAAAATAAGTTTAATGTGTTAAACAATTAATAAAATGCATTACACGCTTTCACTAAATCTTTCTTTGATTACTCATGCATTGTTTTACGCAGACAATATTGTTAAACATGTGTGGTACTTGGTTCTACCTACAATGTCGACTTTGATGTCAGCAGTACAAGACACTCGCACAAATTCGCCTATGCATATGGCAACATTAACATGCTCGAAAGACGTTTTTATTAAATAAAGAGGATATATCTATTAGTATTATGTGGGTTAGTGGATGTGAAAGGAATGAATTTATAACTGCATCATCAATAAAAGATAGCACATTTCCTGTAAAACATATAACGGAGTTAATATATATTACATTAACTCGACTATATATATAGCCAACTGTTGTATTTCGATTAAATATAATTTGTAGTCAAAGTTCAGAAGAGTATTTAATGTTTAATTTAACATCTATAATTGAACTGACTAGGAAGCTGAAAAGCATGTAAATCCTGTTACTGTTTCACATTTAGACGAGAACGATTAGATCTGATTAACAAAGTACGGAATTTCGCTGTATTTTCAGGAATTTTAATAGCCTGTGAATCGGTTTCGTCTTGGTATTGTTGAGATTGCGTCTTGTGTTGCGTATGGAGTTTCAGATTTCTCTATATAGAATTCTTGAAATAAAAGAAAACTTAGTGGTGCTTGTATTATGGAGATTTTGGAATGACTTGGTGATCGACAGGCTTTCAGGAACGTAAGGTCACAACAGAAGAGTCTAGTTTTATGGAAAGAGGTGTACAATATGATTTAGTTAGAAAACGGGGGTTGAACTGGGTTTGAGATTGTTTTAACCGTTTCAGCTCTTGTTTTAGAGTCAATTTCGAGAGTTTGTATTTAAAACATGCAGCATTTTAATCAATTCGTGGTAATCATTTCGCCATACAACGTTCGAGATATAAAACTCTCCAGACCAAGTGTACAGCATTCAAATTATAAATATTTGGTCACCCTAGATTAATAAGACTATCGTATTATATCTCATCACGGGCAAGCGGGGCTGGCAAAGCAGTATTAGCCGAAAGCGGTAGGTACAGACAACTACGGTGGAGCCAAAATTACGTTGACCCTTGTGCCCACCACGGCAAATAGAGAATTTTATGGTTTTGCACGAGCTGGGTAAATTTCCTGAAGTACTTAAATAGGTACAATTGTGTTAAGTTCTTTGAACCCTTATCCCTTGGCCTTTGGCTTACCTAAAAAAATGTATGCCCAGCCTCGGCCCATTCAATACTACAGGGTCTAGTTCTGTGCCTGGGTAGGAGCTTTGTATCAGAAATGATACTTGCAATTTATTTTACATATATAGGTGAAAACTATTAGCTTCCATAACATAAAATCGCAAAAAAGGATGGAAATTGAAAAAATAATTTTAAAAATCTGTCAAGGGTCATTCCAAAGCACCTAATGAATATTTTTGGAAGTTTTACTATCAAGAACACATAATACTTGTATACTTGTATCAGGCCTGTAGCTAGGGGGGGGGGGGCAGGACGGGCAATGCCTGTCCTGGAATAAGTTTCGCCCGACCTACGGTGATCGCAATGGGGGAAATTTTAACTGTCTTTTTAATATTTTGAAAGAGATTGGGTAAAAATTGTCTAAATTTTTCGGATTAATTTTTTTTTGTATTTCTCCCCCCTCCCCCGCTCAACAAAAAATTTTTCGGACTTTTTTTACGGGCCCGTCCTGAAAAATTGTTTGCCCGCCCTGAAAGCACTTTCTAGCTACAGGCCTGACTTGTATTACTGTTTTATTCTTCATGTAATTCAATACCTCGTCAGTATTAGCTAGAATCAAAACAACTTGATTGGTTCTCCAATAATGAGTGTTTTAAACTATTTACCTAACTAGTATATTAGCGTAGAATTCGGAAAAATTATGAAACCAAGAGGAGTACGACAAAATTGCATATTTTATCTACCATTCCTCTATATTATTACTTCTTTAGTAATATTTACCTAGTCGAGGCTTCTATAAAATGTTTGCTGCGGGGACCCACTCATATTATTTACAAGTCATTGACTTTGTATTGCTCAACTTATTAAGAGTAAAAGGGGCCCGCAGCGTCCAAGGTGTCAGTCTGCTTTGTACTGACGAGAGCCAAAAGCTCGAAACCGGTACGCAAATGACTTTGGACACCTCCCGAACCGGCGGAACGCCTTTAAAGTGTTCCTTTATCCAGCATTTGTTGCAAGTACACTGCGTAGTTAGTAATTATGGTAATATCATTCATAACGCACATCCTAATTGTAGAATTACGACAAAATTGCATATTTTAAATAATTTCTTTTCATTTAAGCTGATACACCCTTCAGGCACCTAATGGTTCAACAGATAATAATTAATTACCATTCCCTTTGCTCCTGAGTAATAGTGTACCAAGTATATACTTGAACAGATTTGATATTAACAAATCGCTTTGTTATCAATTAATATTAACTGCTCAACCGAAACTGAAATGTTCTCTGGAGCACCTTGATATTTCCAGATGTTCCCCCGGGCTTAGAAACGATGGTACTTGCATATTAAACACTACACTATCTACCATAAATCAAATTAAAGACAATTACCATGTTACTGAATTGTTATAGTAATAATTTATTGATTCATTTGTCATTAAAACAATGGATAGAACAAGTCATAAAATTTTAACTAATATACATGAAAGAAACAATCAACTTTCTAAAGGCTGTTGTGGAGTAAAAGGAATAAACTTAATAGGAACAGAACAGTAATATATCATCTTACAGTCAATAATTGGCACATATTCCCCTTAAAATTCACATTTGAATGTATTTTATAAATTTTACGGAAGTTAAAAAATTAACCAGACGCACAAATACTCGCCTACGTTATATAGTAACCATGATTTTTTACAAACGTTTCATAGTTTTGCTTCACATATTACTGATTTTAGGATAAATATTCACGGTGGAGTTAAAATGCAATATTTTAAGAAATACGGTGCGCAAGAGTCTCGAATTTTACATCAAATATCAATCTGATCAACATCACTGAGATGATTGAATCTGGAACTAGTTACTAGAAAAAAATGCGTGAAACTTGTCAAAAGTACAAATCAAATTTTATTATGTCGTGGATAGCTATACTGTACCCGCCACGGATCTTAGTATGTCACAATATGAGAAGACGTGCGATGAGGGTTGGAATATCACCCAAAGGGGCCATATTGAGCAATTTTCCCCAAGGCTGTGTACCCGAACGCATCCCTATTTTGTCTTGTTCGGCTGTCCGTCCTTCTGTAGTGGACTCTAGTTTCTCAAAGGTAATAGCTATACTTATTGAAATTTCACAGATCACGTACCCGCCCAGACTTAGGCAAATATTAAAAACGATTATTTTACTAACTTCTTCCATTAGGTATTCTTAAGTATTTTTACCTCCAAATATACGACGGTACCTAACCGTAAACATTCAGTTTAGTCACGAAGATTTACAGAAATACTTATTAACATCGACATGAACAAACATGAATAAAATAAAAACCGCCGAATGTGTCTGTCTTGAATGAAAAAAAAGCTGGTCCCCGATGCCAAAAAAAGCTACATACATAATTTGAATCCTTTTTCCATAAAAAAGCGGAATTTAATTTCTGCAAAATCGTATCCGATTCTCCTGGATCGTTTTCTATACATTTTGTTTCTTGAGTGCATTTTGAAAAATCCTTTTGCACAATTAAATAGTATTTTTAATATGCCAGAAAATATATAGTATAAATAACTATTTAGTACACGCAAATTAGATTAAATAGATATAATTAGAAATGGATACCTGAAAAGTTCCTCCCCAATTTAGGGGTGGAACATCCTTTTTCTTGCAAAAAACCACCCCCAACGAGGACTTAACACTGGTTTTTCACTTTTATCTTGTAAACCGTTCGTCGGAAGAGAAAAAAGTATAGGAAATAAAAAAATTTGTCGTTAAATTCTGAATAAAAGGTGTCCTATTAACCTTGTAGCTTATCCTCACCTATTTCGCGCTAACAGCGTCCGAACAGACGGGTAGTTTGGGGCGCAGAGGTAAAAATAGATCCTATTCGAAGTTTCACAGCGAATATCTTAAAACTGGTTACTTTAACGAGAAAAATGCTTAGGAATGAATTTATAAAGCGGAATTTTCTCTATAAGATGCATATATAGCAGATATTGACGCAAGTGATTTTTATGTATTTTCCTCTTTTTTCCACAAAGCTGTGTTTTTCGACTCCACGCAATTATAAGAGGATAATCTGTACTGTTCACACAAAAGAAGATTTGGAGTCATGTTTCAACTTTGAGCTTGCTTCAATTCCCCTTCCTCTCTTCGATGATAAAAACTAAGAAATGTTAATGAGAAAAACTAAGAAATCGTCTCTGTATGATATTTTCAATGCTGTACGAGAGAGGCCAAGAGATTTTTCCGATTGCCTTTTGGGAGTCTTTTGTGCCTGATTTGTACTAACCATTTTCGTGTTTATCAAACGGTTATCCAGGGCCCCTCAGCGGAAAACAGAAAAGAAAATTTCATGAAAATGAGCAATTTCAAACGTTTTGTTCCTATCTGGCGTCAAGTTAGACTTACGTTTTAAAGAAGAACATCCGACGGAAGCTTAACGCCAGACAAATTCCGTGGGCCGGAAGGCCCGAAATTTCAATCCGAAGTTGTAAGAAAAATGGTCAAAATCAAACGATTTGGTTCTTATCGGGTAATTGTATATATAGGTAAATAGATTATAATTATCGCGATATAACGAACGCCAGACAAATTCCGAGGGCCCAACAGTGAAAAAATTATTGTTCAAGTTGTCAACTATTCCGCGAAAATCAAACGATTTACATTCGTCTGGCATTTGTTTTTTTCTTAATATTAGGCAATGAGTAGTTTCAATTTAAGATTCCCAGACGAATTGGCTGGGTCCTCTGGATAGCCAGACAAAAAGAAAAGCGCGAAAACAATGCCATTTTTCAAACGATTTATTCCTGTCTGGCATTTGAATTTTAAAAAGATATGTTAATACATAAGCCATACTTCTAGTCCCAGATAAAAAGCGTGGCCTAGACGTAGATATGTAAAGCGAAAGTATCAAAAAATCAAAAAACAGTCGTGTAAAAATCGAAGCATTTTCAAACGATTTACACTCGTCTGGGATTTGTTTTTTTAAAAACATATGTTAATAAAAAAACCATATTTCAAGTGCCAGACAAAAATCTGGGGCGCAGCTGCGCAAATTTTGAGGTTCTACAGTTGGCAACTTTTTAATCTTGGCTCCTACGCCAAAAGACTACTCTAGCTAATTAAAATAGAATAAAATCTTTTTTTAAATTTTTTGAATTCCGACAAAAATGAAGGAATTAGAGGGGGCGGGATTTGGGATTTTTTTTTTGTAAAATTTCTCCATTTTGTCACCGTAATTAATAGGTAATTAATTGAAATCGATCTCATATATGATGTTCACTTAATATCATGTACTACTTTGACGCTCCGTTAATCTCGGTCCTTCGAAATAAAGGTTTCTGAGAAAAATTATTTTCTTTAGATTTACATACACTATAGGAAAACGTGTAATTTCCTACATTTCCTCGAATATCTCGATAATTATTGTTTTTTTCGAAAAATTTGTAGATAGCATATGTAAAGAGAATTGATTGGGCTTTCAGGCACTTTTTTTTATTGTTTCTCTAACATAAAGAGCAAAAGACCAAATATGCGGACGTCTCAAAGCCAACCGCCACCCAGTCTATTAATTAGGGCGAAGACGTACCCTCGGCTAAAGTACACCATCTGTGGGACCCCACATGAGACTAGTTTCTCGATCTGACGTCACAGTGCTTTTCGTGAGGAGTAGCGAGGATTTCAACTTTAATTATTTATTGCAAAGTAAGTACTGCGATTTAAGAGCTGATATTCGGTGTGGCGTGTTTTTATACATAAACACACACTTTAATGAAATAAACAAAAAAATGGGCAAGTTCCCATTAGCAAACGATAAATAAAAACCACTCTGGGACGAGCGGGGAGTATAAAAAGCAGCGTCGCTCGCAAGCAATGCATACCACATATGTTTCTACCACATCGCATCTTACGTGTCTTATGTCGCGTGCATTAAAATGAGCGAAGAAATCACTTTTGTGTGGTTGACTACCTACGCCAAGGGGGAATGAAACAGGTACGGACTTACGAGGGCTCTCAGTTTCAGATATGGTGTAGTGCAGAGTTGTAAATTATATATTAATATGTAATAATTTGTATTTGTCTTTTTGCTAGTATGTAACTTATTTATTGTAAATATTATTCGATCGAGGGATTATGAATGTGAAAGTGACAGTTATATTGATTCCAGTGATAAAGAAAATCAAATTCCAAATGAGTTCTAAGTGAGAAAAAAAACGGTATTTCAAGGGCGGATCTGGACCTTGGGGGGGGGGGGATAGCCGCGTGTTGAAAATAACAAAAACGTTTTTCCTCGAAAATTAAAATTGACCAGCGGGGGGTAGAAAATCTCAATAAAAATATATAAACACAACTAAATAAAATATATATATTCAAAAATATAAAATAAAATAATAAAAATTATGAAATTTTAAAATGAAAGTTGATTGTTTACGGAATCTTGGAATAAATCCACGCTTGCGGCATTTAAGTAGTGATGCGAAACGAATTTGTTTGTGTATAATACTCTTTTACAATGACAAGCTAATGAAATGCCAGACGAGTGTGAATAGTTTGAAAATGCATCGATTTTTACACGACTGTTTTTTTATTTTTCGATACTTTCACTCAACATATCTACGGCTGGGCACAAGCTTTTTGTCTGGGACTTGAAATATGGTTTATTTATTACCATATCTTTTTAAAATCCAAATGCCAGACAGGAACAAATCGTTTGAAAAAATGACTTTTTTTCGTGCACTTCTTTTAAGATTTAAAATAAGTTTGGCCCACGTTTTTTGTCTGGAACTTGAAATATGGTTTATCTATTACCATATCTTTTTAAAATCCAAATGCCAGACAGGAACAAATCGTTTGAAAAAATGGCATTTTTTCGTGCACTTCTTTTAAGATTTAAAATAAGTTTGGCCCACGTTTTTTGTCTGGGACTTAAAATATGGTTTATTTATTACCATATCTTTTTAAAATCCAAATGCCAGACAGGAATAAATCGTTTGAAAAAATGGCTTTTTTTCGTGCACTTCTTTTAAGATTTAAAATATGTTTGGCCCACGCTTTTTGTCTGGGACTTGAAATATGGTCTATTTATTACCATATCTTTTTAAAATCCAAATGCCTTTTAAGATTTAAAATATGTTTATCCCACTAAAAATGTCTGTGAATGATACAATATATTTTCGTTTTGGTTAATTTTTACAAAAAAAATCATTTCACATGAGAAAATCGTTTGATTTTCGCGGAATAGTTGACAACTTGAACAATAATTTTTTCACTGTTGGGCCCTCGGAATTTGTCTGGCGTTTGTTATATCGTGATAATTATAATTTATTTACCTATATATACAATTCCCAGATAAGAACCAAATCGTTTGATTTTCATCATTTTTCTTACAACTTCGGATTGAAATTTCAGGCCTTCCGGCCCACGGAATAAGTCTGGCGATAAGCTTCTGTCGGATGTTTTTCTTTAAAACGTAAGTCTAACTTGACGCCAGATAGGAACAAAACGTTTGAAATTGCTCATTTTCATGAAATTTTCTTTTCTGTTTTCCGCTGAGGGGCCCTGGATAACCGTTTAATAAACACGAAAATGGTTAGTACAAATCAGGCACAAAAGGCTCCCAAAAGGCCAGATAGGAACCAAACGTTTAAAAAAATTTTTCACTATCCCACGGTCTATAAAAAACTTAACAAAACGGCTTAATTAATTTTTTTGATACACCCTTGACATCTTCGGAATAAATTCAACTAATTAATGCAATATGAGACTTTAGAAAATATCGATGAATGATACGCGCAAAAAATGCTTCCTCTATTAAATAAAGCATATACTTTTTTGTCAGCAATAATTATTATGTTTTAATTACCAATTTTTATGGATGGGGTAAAATTAATAAAAGAATAAATTAGAGGAGACCGAATCAAGGACCTATTTCATTCCGTTCATTTATTAAATGACTAGTAATATAGCAATATAACATTCCTATTAACAACAACAATATTATTAATAATGCACATAGTAACAGGATAACAAGAAAATATCAACAGAACAACTGTGCCAAAAACAAAAATCCAGATATTGTTATAAAACGTATTTACAAATTAGAATTATAATTAAATTCTCTGTTCAAAATGTCCTCCTCAGCTTCAGTACATTTTCTAGTGTGCTTCACGAGATGGCCGATTGATCTTCTTATCACATCTAGACTGTCTCTATTTTTTTTGTGGTATTCAACAATCCTTTGAATTAATTGCTCCATGCAATCAATGTCCATTTTGTAGGCGTCAAAGTGACCTCTAAAAAATAATCTACATGGTTGAAATCCGAAGACTTTGCCGGTCATACAAGAGAACCTTAACGATCAATCCAGTTGTTTGGATATCATTTAAATAGTTTCTAATTTGGTTGGAGAAATGCGGTGAGGCCCCATCATGTTGAAAGATATATTCGGATATTTACATTTACATTTCCTAAAAGATTCGGTAACGTATGTTGTAAAAACCTTAATTTGAGATTTTTATCTAAACTAACTTGCAAAGAGAATGATCAAAACAGACCAGAAATTTTACTTTAAACAATGGCCTCAAACGTAAAGTCAGTTAGTTCTAGATTATATCTTATGAGGTCACTTAAAGAGTGGACATTAACGGCATAGATCAATTAATTCAAAGTATTGTTGAATGCCGCAACAAAATTAGAAACAGTACAGATGTGATAAGAAGATCATTCAGTCATCTCGTGAACCGCACTAGAAAATGTGCATTATTGATATACAACTTTCAGTCGTTGTTGGTATGTTGGGTTGCTGTATTACCACTCTTTAATAAATGAGGGGAATGAAATAGATTTTTGATTCGGTGTCCTCTAACACTTATTTTTTATTTATTTTGGTAATTAGAACATAATAATTATTGCTGAAAAAAAAGTAAATGCCCAATTTAATAGTAAAAGCATTTTTTGCGCATGTCTATTTATCGATATTTTCTAAAGTCTCGTATTTCATTATTTATTGGAATTTATTTCGAAGACGGCAAAGGTGTGGCAAAAAAATTAATGAAACCATTTTGTTCAGTTTTTTATGTACTTGTCCAATTTAATATTGAAATTTAAAAAAAACATATACAGGGTATTCTTTTCTTAATGAACAACAAAAATATTTTTTTCTTAAGTCCGGACCTGGATTTTTTATGTGCACGATACAAGTAGCGGGTGTGTGCCTTATGAATATATGTTACTTATTTTCTCCTCTTTCTGCAAAAAAATCTCTTGATTTGTTGACACAATATATATGTAAGAATATCAGAAAGACGATTATAATTAATTTTTGGACAAATAAATTGTATTTATATGCACCTAATCACCTGTTTATGAAATAAATGCAATCAAAATTACTTTGTCTAGTATACGAATTGTTATTTCCTCGCACACCCGAATAGTTCTGTATATTTTCCACCATATTAAAAATATTGTTTAATTGTGCAAAAGTATTTTTTCTTCAAAATGCACTCAAGAAACATAACATATATAGAAAACGGTCCAGGAGGATCGGATACGATTTTGCAGAAATTAAATTTGGCTTTTTTAAGTTAAAAGGATTCAAATTATGCATGTGGTTTTTTTCAGCATCGGGGACCAGCTTTTCTTTCATTCAAGACAGGTGTGTACTATATGTGGTGTGTTTATGTTCATAACTTTACTTAGAGTTGCTAGAAAAGATGAGATGCAAATTGAAAATTTTCCGTATAATCTTAAATACTAATCCTTATAACCCGCTCTATCATCACTGTATAAAAAAACAATGCGTGTGTATAAAAACATAAAATTCCTAATTTTATCAAATTTTGCAAAAAAAAAAGAAGAATAGAAAGAAGTTACTTACAATATAATGTACCGATAATCATTCAACATACCTGAAACAAACAAACAAAATTAGTAAATCTGACACTAAGCCCAGCGTGGAAAATATTTCGTGTTCAGTGGAAACAGTAAGAATTATGTTAAAAGTACCCATAATATGTCGGTAAATCTAGAGTGAGAATTCTTATTGTCTTGTAGTTAATTTTTATTATTATAGTAAAGTTTCTTGTACATTGTGAGTTAATTGTTATGAAAAAAAATTGAGAATATAGATGTCATTTAAATACACTTTAGGAAACAAATTGGACTGATTTTGTAACCTCATTCGACTTGATAAAAAATATCAAAAAATTAAAATAAATTAAAAAATTCATTTAATCCTGAAAATAACGATTCGGGTACACAAATTTTTTATCAAACATACTCTCCTATGAGTCGCTTATTGTGGATATTTTTTCAAATTTTTCGAAGCGGTGCGCCGTAGTTAAAAAAAATAATATACTATTAACTTTACCCTGAAAGTCCCGGTAAAAATAAATAAATTATGTATAACTTCATAGAAAATTGAACTAATTTTACCTTAACTTTCAAAGTACAGCCATAATGTATTTTTACATACATTTTTTACAGTGTATTAAATAACGTTCCTACTCATTATGTATGTGATTCCTCAAGGATAATGCTATCCATTATTCCCCGCAGTGAATAACGATTTCAATATTCACTAGTGAATAATGAGGACAGTCAGTTGTTTATAAGAAATCACGTTTTTACTAAGAAGTGTTTGTTCAATCATAGTTATATACATTATTCACTCTACCAGTGATTAATCATTAATTACTATCTAGTAGTGATTAATGATTAACCACTGGTAGGTACTTCTTCAAACTGAGTGCAATCTTGCAACTTTTTAGTAGAAACGTTAAATGGAATTATTCGTTAACTGTCGTAGCTACAATTGTGTGAACAATTTTACTGTTATTATGAAATTTATGAACAGATAACTTTATTTAACGTTTCAGAAACATACCCCCTTTTAACAAGCTTTTAGAGCGGGAGCTAGGTGGCTTTTTCGGCAGCTCATCGTTTTATGAACTTTCGAGATATTTTTATGGTTTAATGGATGATAACGATTCATAAAATCGACTTCTGGCGGGGCACCTCCTGTCAGGAGCGTCACGAACACTGTTTAAAAATCAGTGAAATCATGTCATCGTTGCAAGGCTCATTTTTTTTGTGTGTACACATGTTATGTTTAGAATGATTAAAATAAGATCGCCAGAAAGTGTGGGCCGTCAGGAGGCGCAGCCAGAAAGGTAATAATGATACAATACATCTGAGGCACGGTACAGAGTATTGTCAAGTTAGACGAAAGTGTTAAATTCCTGTATATTTAAGAGCCTATGGTACTTTTGTTGACACTAAGAACTTTACGGGGAGGCTATTCTATTGTTGAAGGAGCTTATATTTACGTTTTAAAAAGGAGCCAGAACTTGTAACGATGAGTTTAGAGTTCTGAGATGAAATATGCGAAAAAAAATCCAATTTTCTTCAAAAATCCTAAACATTTTCTTTCTGGCTAGCCTTACTGACGGGAGTTTCTTTCTGGGAATTTTTTTCTGTGTTCAAAACATTTAAATAAACATGCTCAACCTTAAAAAGTTTGTAACGATCATGTTATATAACTCCGTTTTTTTACCTCTTTGACCTTTCTGGTTGCTCCCCTGTTGGCCCACACTTTCTGGCGATCTTATTTTATTCATTCTAAACATAAAATGTGTAGGTACACACAAAAATTTGTGTGTGTGTTTTGTGGCTTTGTAACGATGATATAATTTCACTGATTTTTATATCTTGAACCATGGCCAACTCGACGGGCTGACACATGCCAAAAGTCTATTTTGTCGTTATTTAAGTTCGATAGAATTAATCAGCGCATAGAAAATGCTTGTAACGATGAGTGTCCGAAAAAGCCACTTAGCTCCCGCACCATTTTATTAGGTCGACCTGTAACTAACTATGACGTATGTATGTAAGTAATAAGGTCTAAGGAACTGAATTTCACCCACTTCTAATTGTTGTATCATGAAATTTGGCAATTGTGGGCAGCCCTGATGACAATACAATATAGTATACTCGATATTATAATATGTTCAAAATGGCCGCCGCCACAAGATGGCGGATTATCATTTTCTTTACAACCCCCTTGATATGGGTATCAAAAGAAAGGGCTTGATAAGTAGAAAACGAGTATGTAATCAAAATTTAAAAATTCAAACATAATTTCAACAAGATGCTTGCTCTGGGTGGCTTGGCTTGCTCTGAGGCTAGCGATGATGTTATGGTTAGCAGTTATATTAGTGATGTTAGTATTATGTTTAATTGCATGTCAGTGTAAATGTGTAACTCAAAATAGTTAATTAAACGTTAAGAACTCTATATAATGATTTATGAGTTTAAAAACTCGTATTTCGAATACCTACACCGAAGTAATTGGTTCAATAAAACAAACGAATCTATGTTTAAAAGGTTGAGGTTTTTATTTGTGTGTAAAAGTCACCATACATTTCAACAATACTTCTTACTACAAAAACAAAATGTGACTTATTAATTCAGAGGAAATAATTTAGCCATATTTATTCATATGCAAATATAGCTTTCTACCCCATGGTATATAAGGGTAACAATTGTAACATTTATCCAGAAACTCTATAGAAATCCTGGGTATTCCAAGACTCTTTTCGATAAATCAAAGGGAATGGAATTTGGACAACTATACCTATAGTGCTAATATTAAATTCAAAACATACAATATGTTCACTTTTCGCCATAAACATAAACAACCATTTTTGTAGCAAATTTAGCTATATAGCTTTACTTACGCCAAATTTTTTCGTAATTCTCAAAGTTCTCATTTTTGGATCAAATCTTGTCATTTCCAATGTACTGAGCTCTTGCAACAAATGTTTATCAGTATCATCCTGTACTCATTACTTTTTTATCATTGTCTTTTACTCAATAATTGTTATGTGTGCGCCCGTTAGGTTTTTTAATCATCTGTCTCGTCTAAAGATATTTCAGTATTACGCTTATTACGAAATATTTCCATGCATCTTAATTAAAAACTGCAGAGCCACAAACGATACTATTAAAATTAAATTTACGGTTTACAAATTTCAAATGGAACCAAAGGAAAATTATTTTATGAATGTGTCTGAATTCTTTCGACCAGGAGTAAATACAGTATGGAAAATAACAAGCAAAACAGAAGTTCTTATAATATTTAATCACATTAAATATAATATAAATACAACAACGTGCACGTCTATAGAGACTATTTATTATTGTCAACACAACACACATGCGTAATGTTATCTCAGGCATACTAATAAAAAAGCACCTGACTATTTACATTTAACATCTGATTATAATAGCACAAAATGTTGTTCTGATGGAATCTGCAATCTAAAGATAAGAATGTAAACAAAGCCGAGATTCTTGGAATATTCAAAATTCCTGCTTTGAACTTCTGAAATTGGATTTAATAAGCAGTACGTAAAGAGGAATTTTATGAGAAATATTTCAGATTTATTGCTACTTGTATACTAATTATAGCCTAGGCCTAGGAGGCGTAAAATCAAATTAGATAAGAAATGTTTGGTAATGGTTTTTCCAAATTCTCAGGCATAACAGGTAGTTTTTCTCACTTTTTGTGTTATAACTCTGTATCAAGCTAGATCTAAAGCAAGGTGAGAAACAATTGTAAACAAGATTTTTTTAGTTGAAAATTTTGCAATATTTGGTGAAGGAGCCGTGCAAATATCATCAGAACTGCATTAAAACTGGTAGCTAGTAGTTATTTTAGGAGTAGCTAATACCGAATCTGATCTCAACAATTAATAAGAATTCAAAACTGTGAATCAAATACGGTTGCCGTAATGCAACATTATTACACATTTATATACATGGTGACTCAAAAGAAGCAAAAGTCGTATACAATTTTTGCTTTACTCCAACGACTTTGCTTAAATTAATTATTTTCTAAAAATACGATATTTTCAGGTCAGACAGTATATATAAATCAGAGCTGGGTGAGCACTGCTAAAAAATGCTCGCGAGCACTAAGCACTGTTACTAACAGAGTGCTAGCGATCACTAAGCACTCTGAAAAAGCGCTTTAAATTCAGGAGCACTTTTTAAAAATTTAAATAATCGAGTATCTAGTGATTGAGTCTAGAATTTCATTGAATTTAAGTGTTATTTATTAAAAAGATCAACAAAAACAACCTACAAAGAAATTGAGAATTTTTGAGAGGAAAATTGTTACAGGAAAAAGTCGTTTCTAGTGTCAATGAAAGTTCAGATATGAAATTTGAACGTTGTATCTTAAAGTTGATACTTTTGCCAAAGTTATGATTAAAATAATTAAATTGAACCGAAGTGCATAATAACATGATAACAAAACATCAATAGAAATATTATATATTTCTTTTATTTGTCATTTTTTTAAATTGTTTTAATCAGAATTTTGGCAAAAATATCAACTTTGAGATACGACGTTCAAATTTCATATCTGACCTTTTGTTGACATTAGAAACAACTTTTTCCTGTAACAATCTCCTCTCAAAATATTTATACTTTACTTTTCGCACAAATTCACGTTTACTTATTTGTTAACCATCCTGTACGTTATTTTAAAATTCTGGACTATAACTAATAGCCCAGTCGAATTAGACATCATAAAAAATTTTGCGTACTACGGACTTTTTTTTGTGGAAGTTGTTTAAGAGGGCATAATAAGCAAGCACAGAAAACTACACCCTGCTACACCATGTGCGTCCCCTATTTTTAGGGGTTGAAACTTTGAAATTTTACTTATGTGTCCATATCTGTTTCCCTATTGCCCGTAGGTCTCTTTACCAAGTTATACTTTTTGAAGATTCATCCCTCCTCTACATAATATATATACATATATTACACATTTGCCGTAGGACAAACGGTTTTGGCTGCACTCAAAGAAAATGATAGGTAAATTCAACCAAAAAGAGCATATGAAATCGCGCCTATCTAGTTTCATAGTTAAATCAATCAGAAAAGAATAGTCATACAACTTTATTTGTTTTCGTAAACAAATAGTAGTTTAATAATCATATCTTCTTGTAACAAATTAAATAGTACAATGACATTTTTTTATGTTCGTTAACCTTTTTCAATTTGGTCTACAATTAAATAGTACAACGACTTTGTTTTTTGTTCACCAACTAATTTTTAGGTTGATCTACACTTTATTGTATGATGAAGTTTTTTTTGGTTAGCCAAAATCTCAGTATTGAGACATCAGACCACCCAAACCAAAGATTACAGATCGTTTATAAGATCCATCCAAATATACCGATGATTCCTGAGAGAATTTGAACATTGCAATCATGTAATTAATTTTCTATAAATTCATAAGAGTATGATAATGCATGATTGATTATTGTCAGTGATTTGTATGTGGCGTCATCTGGCAATAATTTCTGTAATAGACTACGTGGTAAGCAAGCAAATTTTATGGTGATTCTTTTAGAACTTCTAGAAGACGACAATAATATTGGTTTGTCTACCAAGTACAACAGTACAGCGAACTAATACTGGGTTAGAATTACAATTCGATAATAGTTAAAAATAAAATATACTAGTATCTAGTTTAATTTGACAGAATTCAACAAAATAATAGTCAGACGAACAAAATAATAGTCTTATTCATCTCTTTTTTAAGTTAATGTTTGTTTTGTTGTACGACAACTTTTTATTAATTAAAATAACAATCACCTCTTGTTTAAAAATACCATCAATATAGCTTGGTTTAACAAAATTAACGATATTGTTAGTTAACAATTTTTTTTTGTTGAATTTACTCATATTATTTCTTTGAGTGTGTAAAAGGCCGGAAAGGTCGCGCTGTCCGAATTTGGGGGGTCTTCTGTACAGGACAAACGGCTATTTGTGAAAAAGCTTTCATCGAATACCGCGCGGTTTTCATGATACGGGACGTTGAAATTTTGAAAACTCCTTTTTTAAAAAAAAAGTGAACCTACTTTTTTCGCCCATTTTTTTTTTCATGCATGTACGACTCTAATATAAGAAAATTTACGTTGGTTTCATTTTAATACATTCGTTGGTTTAGAAGCTAGACAACAAAATATGCCAAAAATGGCTATTTTGGTATTGTTGCATTAAAAAAACCAAAACCAGTATAATTCTGGTAAGTTTTTATAGTAAGGCCCAAAAAAAAAATTGTGAAAAAGGAGACTGGAGAACACATGACATAAATCGTTATTACACATAAGTGTTGATCCTACTTAAATATAAAAACACATTTTCTATGCGCAATGAATTGGACTTTTAGGATAAACAAAAAACAAGAATTATACTGATTTTGGTTCTTTTAATGCAACAATACCAAAATAGCCATTTTTGGCATATTTTGCTGTCTAGCTCCTAAACCAACGAATGTATTAAAATGAAACCAACGTACATTTTCTTATATTAGGGTCGTACATGCATGAAAAAAAAAATGGGCGAAAAAAAGTACGTTCACTTTTTTTTTTAAATAGGGGTTTTCAAAATTGCAACATCCCGTATCATGAAAACCGCGCAGTATTCGATGAAAGTTTTTTCACAAATCATCATCCCTCCTTAAGGGCATTAGTATGTGTAGTATTGTAGATTGGAAATAATAGCCGTTTGTCCTGTACAGCGCGACCTTTCCGGCCTCGTACAGTCAAAACCGTTTATCTCACGGCAAATGTGTATATATATATATATATATATATATATATATATATATATATATATATATATATATATATATATATATATTATGTAACTTGGTAAAGAGCCCTACAGGCAATAGGGAAAAAGATATGGACACATAAGTAAAATTTCAAAGTTTCAACCCTTAAAAATAGGGGACGCACATGTTGTAGCAGGGTGTAGTTTTCTGTGCTTGCTTATTTTGCCCTCTTAAACAACTTCCACAAAAAAAAGTCCGCAAAATAAGAAAGATTGCAAGTATAGTTAGATCTTAGGTCCGTCCGGGGACACAGTGTAATACTGAATACTATTCTGATTTTCACCTTGGTGGAGAATTATTTTTTAAGGAAAGAGACAATTTATCACTTTCACTTCATGCTTTTGAAAAAAGTAATGAGTGAAAACAATTTATTATAAAGCATTTTCTTAAAAATTATTATTATTGCATGAGATGTGATGTAAATCAAATTTTGATGTAATTAATTATATATTTTTTCTTCGTCATAAAATAAATTTTCTTTAAGCTAAAATTTTTTTTCTGAATTGGGTGTGAATTCACAAATTTCATGCAGAAACGATTCTTTGCTTGCGAAAATTTTAAAGTGCTCACGAGTCATAAAGGCTTGGGAGCTTTTTGGAGTGCTCGCAAGCGTTTTAGTGCTCGCGAACACTTTCCGGTATTACTAAGCACTAAGCCCTTTCGCAAAGTGCTCGAAGCACTAAGCACCGATTTTAAGAACTGCTCTTAAGCACAGTGCTTCCGAGCACAAAAGTGCTTAGACAAGCATTAAGCACAGTGCTTAGGAACGGCTCTTACATAAATATTATGTAGGTCAGTTTTGTAGTAGAAACTAAGAACAAATTCAATGTCTTCTTGTGACCTACATCCCTTTCTTTCTATTATATTTATATTAATAATGTGAAATAAAAAAAACCTTTAAAAAAACGCCGGAGTCTCTTTCATAAAAGGAATCCTCCGCTGTCGGCATCTGCGCTTCAAAGAAAATGTTCATACTTCTTTGTTTAACAGTAGGTAAGGCCCACCGCTTCCAATCGTACAATGATGTCAATTTGTTCGATTTATCTAGGTTTAAAGCAATAATAATAAAACGGTGTAATGAACGAGGTGGTGAATTAGATGTTAATTGAAATTAAATTAACCGCTACTAATTTAATTACTACAGTGGTTAAAGAAATTTTCTATAATAAATAAAAAGAAAATGGTAATTTTTTTAATCTCACCGTTAAAATACATTTCTTGCAGACAGTAAATTACTGAGATCAGTGACATTTTTTCAATGAAGACACAAGGAGCTTCAAAAAACCAACTTGGACGTTCTACTTTTTCTAATAAATCCTATAGAATAATTATAGTTTGTGAAAAATTGCTAAGATGGCAACGAGTAAATTAATATTAAATGTCAGTTAATTAAACAAGGTAAAAGTAAAACTGTTTTATTGCTTTTTAAATGACAGGCTTGCAACGCCGTAAAACCCGTGTTATTAATACGACAAGACAGTGCGATAACCTTGTCTCTTCCGTCACAGAAAAGAGAACTACCAGAAACGACACTTGGGCTTCTCGCCAAAATTTCATTGCCCCCATTTTGTTGTTGGTATATCTGTCAGTTCATTTATTGTTTTAGGTTATAATGATAACCGTAGATTTCTAAATTCACCGGTAGAGCGCACCGGTAAAAAATAATGTTAGATGATTGGCTGTATTGAAAAATATAACCAATCAGCTTCGTATTTTATCCACCTCCCAACGGTGATTTTAGAAAAATGCTTTAATGACAGTCTTTGACATAATACCGAAATGAGTTCTTAAAAGGTTTTAGTTTTATTATGCTGTGAATAGGTAAAAGATCATAGCGGAAAAGTGTTGTTAATAGTAATTTTTATTAGCGATATGAGTAAACGAAGTGGAACCCTTTGCCCTATTAAGGAATGTCCAAGTGGTACGACAAGAAAAGACATTAATTAGTTTATTTAGGTGTCCTAAGGATCCCCATAGGTATTTTATTATTGATGTAAATTATAAGATATTTCCAAGTAATTGTAAACCTTTCTCCTTTTAAGGTCCGTATTTTGGTTGGAAGCATGCAGTCGTCGGGATTTGGCAAATAAAAGTTCAGCTGAACTTTATAACAATTTTAAGTTGTGCGCAAGACAAATATGTATATCAAAATAGATTGTTACCAACAGCACTACCTACTATTTTCCCTCAACTTGATAGTTTAAGAGGAAAAAAAAAATTTCCACAGAACAACATACCAGTAAGAAATTACAGATTTTCTCAGGCGAGACGTATTGATTTCAATACATTTTGTGACTTTATATTAAGAATACAATTGTTCGTAGAGATAATTTTATCCAGTTTACTTTAATAATTTTAATACCCATTATAAATAGAATTCTTCGAATAACGTAATTGTATTCAGCCTCTGTAAAGTTTGTTTATAAACATACTATTTAAATTTCCCGCTAAAATTACCAACAACAAAATGGCGAAGGTCACAAAAAAACATCAAAGGCGGTGCTGAGAGTGCCGCTTCTGATAGATCCTTATTCTGTGCTTCCGTCTTCTGTTTATAGTTGTACTGTCTAAACTGAAAACATTGCCTACCTATTTTTAATCAATTTTTAATCAAAAAATAGGTTTGAGTTAAAAAACAAATTTATAAGGATTATTTACTTCTTTTGGGCCAACCATCCCGCAAAATATTTGTACGACACCCTGTATACATGAAATTTGATATATAGAGATTTCAGGATTATCTGATAACGAGCCTGACGTTAAAGCTTAAAAATTCAAAATGATGGATATGTTACTTTACTGTGTAAATTTTGTATTTCAGAAGTTATTGTGATTAATAGGTATTCTCGGCCGGCAACGCTAGACTGCAACTTTCATTAGTTTCGTAATAGTGTATAGCGTATAAAATACCTTTAGTTATAATATCATAAAGCAAAATTGATAAATGCACCTAAGTAAATTTCTTTCGACAGGCAACACTGTAGAGTGTTATAATTGTAGTTTGGTTATCTTGAATATCTTCGTATTTTTGTGTACTTAATCAAAAACTTTAATAAAATTTTATTCTAACATTATAATAAAACGTAGGTTATACAAAACATGACAGTTTATATGTCTCTGGCGATCACTCTGTATGGCGGGTACGGCCTAATTTAAAAATTTTAAATCTAACAGAAATTGTTTATAAGAACGGTCTACACACACACATAGACAGACATTTCTATTGGATATTTGACTTCAGCGTGTTATGAAAGAGATTTTGCAATTTTGTTTCTACGATGACTATAAAATAATTTTTGTCCGGTTATAATTTGATTATATATTTAATTGAATCAGATAGGTGTAATAAAAATACACGTTACATGCTGCACAAGTTGTTATAAAAATAATAGAAATTTATAGTATTAATATTATTGTGACTAAGGAATAAATCTTAAAATATAACATAATTTGTTCATATCAATTTGCGTCTATATAAAATTGCTCGCAATGAAGGAAATATTACCCATTACGACAGTTGGGATTCAAGTCAAAGCGGTTGATTATCTGATCAACGTGATCAATTTATTAAAAAGTTAATATCATTAAATAGCTTTTATAATGCAGACATTTATTTGGCAGACACCCTAATCATTAATATTATCAGTGATTTCTTTAAAACGTGTGCGCATGCTGTTACAAGAAAAACAAACAAATTAAATAAATGGCGATGAAAACCGAAAACCTAACGCACATTTCCATTAATTTTAAAGCGAGTTTTAAAGTGTTATAAAGATAAAATTCTAATTTTTATACAAACTTAAATAATCAATTCGACATTCCCAGGTATTAAAATCAGAAATTTATACATCTAAAAAGAATAAGGATGTTCATAAATAATCCTGGCAATACTGATCAGGAATAGTCACTATCGATGAATATGCTGGTCGTTCTGTCTATCACATACTAGGCACTGACAATGCCGGTGGGTAGGAATGTATGTCTGTTTTTCCTAATGCGTAATATCCTTCCGGACGGCCTTGGCTTTGGGGGTTGTCTACTACATGTGGTGTCACTGTGTGTGTTTAATATTAGGGCCAAATCTCATTAATTTGATACCTTATATTTTAAGAAATTTACTAGAATCCATAAATTAACTGTTTTGGCGTTGTACTTGTGTATGGTAACTATATTACGCTATATGCTCCTTATCAAAAGAGCCTTATCTGGCATTCAAGGATAATGCAACTAGGAGGCGAACAGTTGTGTAATGTGTTACAACCCTTAGAATGAATGTAGTGTATTTGCACCTACTCGAAAAAGAACCTACCAGAAGATTCCAAAGTGACATCTGGAATTATCGAGAGAATGGTGGCGTCATCACAGAACAATCGAGATCTGTCATTTTTAGGTATAAAAGAACCGACCGCATTCTCGGCGAGTAGTTCAGAAGTTCAGAAAGTATAGAAAGTGAGGTTAAGAGTTCAAAGATAAACAAAGTAATAAACATTGTGATTTTAGTCAGTAAAGTGTATTTAAATTAATAATAGTATTGTGAAGTATCCAGTAAATATTTAATAAAGTGTGTTAGTGGACATCTCTTGTTATAATTTTTGGAACCCACGGAACTTGCAAGGGGTAGTTTCCTAAGGGTGGAAACACGCGACAATTGGTGTCAGAAGCGGAATTTTATGACAAGAGGAGCTCTGAAGTTGTGTTGGAGTGTTCGAGAAGTATTCTCGAGAGTTAGTGCTAACACAGGACTAATTTACTGGACATTGTTCGAGGGTTATTTTCGAACAGGAAAATAGTGTTTAAGTGCATTTTTGAGACATTGTAGAACATTTTATTAGGACATTAGTGTGATAATTAAATCCTTTGAACTGAGAAGTGATAGAGACACTGAAAAAGACTCATTTAGTGCGTGAAAATTTCTAGAACTTTTCTATTTGGACATTAGTGGAGATTATTAAATTCTCTGAACTGGATAGTGACAAAAGACTCTGGATAAGACTTTTTCGTGCTATTTCGAGATTTGTCTAGAAAGTTCCATTACCGATATTGACGTGACAGTTAAATTTATTTTATTTTAATTTCATCGTATGCCCGTAACAACAAGAAGTATGGCATCCGATAAACAAATACAGGACTTATTCGAACAATTCCAAAAAATGATGGCGCAGCAACGGCAGGAAGACAAAGAAGAACAAGTAAAACTACGTCAAGAAGAAAGGAACGAATTAAAGAAAATGATGGAAGATCAGGAAATAAGACGTCAGAAAGAAAAAGAGGATGAAGAAACAAGACGTCAGAAAGAAAAAGAGGATGAAGAAACAAGACGTCAGAAAGAAAAAGAGGATGAAGAAAGAAGACGTCAAGAACAAGAAAGACAACGTCAAGAGGAAAAAGACGAACTCAGAAAAATAATGGAAGACTTGGAAGAAAGACGCCAGGAGGAATTAAGGAAAATCCTGAGCGATCAAATAAAAATACAACAGGACGCAATAATTTCTGCCAATGAAGTACTAAAATGTGAAGTCAAAGAAGAGATAAACAAGGTCGAAGGTAAAGTAGGAGTAGTCGAGACAGAAGTCAGTCAAGTAAAAGAGGAAGTGAGTGACATCAGAGGAAAAATGAGCGAGTTCGAAGGAGAAGTAGACCGGCTTAAACGACAGTTGAGAGATAGAGGAAGCCAGCAAGTGGTATCATCAGGACAGCGACTAAAACCTCCTTCTTTTGATGGCCAAAGTTCCTGGACGACGTACAAGAGGCAGTTTGAGGCAGCAGCGTGTGCGAACAATTGGGATAATGAGGAAAAGGCCATGGCATTAGTTCTAGCACTAAGGGGCCAAGCTTCAGAGTTACTCCAAACCATCCCAGTTGAGAAACAAAGGGACTTTAAAGCCTTGGAAGCTGCATTAGACTTGAGGTATGGCGATCAACACCTTGCCCAATTATACCAGGCTCAGCTGAAATCCCGGATGCAAAAAGCTGGGGAAAGTTTACAAGAATTTGAAGCTGCGATAGAGAGACTGGCACACCTGGCGTATCCGAATGCACCTAAAGAATTCCAGGAACAATTAGCCGTGGGGGCCTTTTTAGATGGTATAAGGGACGAAGAGGTCAGGCGAGTTTTGAGGCTGACGAGACACCAAAGTAGTAGCGAAGCTTTGGTGCATGCACTTGAAGTAGAAGCCGCCTACAGAGATACTCCAAGGTCGAGAGTGCGAGCTGTGACTCTCGAAGAATCGCAACCAGAAATGAATCAGAACCCTATGTTGACTGAGATGCAGAAAATATTCACCAAATTATGCGATAAATTGGATGGCCTCGGAAATCAGGAAAAACAACAAAATAAAGGAAAGCCGAGTGGTGGTATTAAATGTTACAACTGCGGCAAGATGGGACACATGAAGCGAGACTGTCGACAGCAGAATTCGGAGAGTCGAGTAAATGCTGTGAATGTTGAAGAGAAGCAGGAAAACAGTACCAGGGGGGTTATGCTGGCTAGGGAATGCGGTGCCCCCAGAGAAATAAAGATTTCCCAGCTCCGAAGAATTGCAAGCAGTCTGTTGTTGCATGGATATGTGAACGGAAGAAAATGTTTGTTTACCATCGACACAGGTACTACGTCATCAATAGTACGGCCAGGATTTATATCGGGCATAAAGATTACCAAGAGGCAAAATGAAGAAGTGATCGTCCGGACAGCTACGGGGGACAGGGCTACGGTTCATGGAGAAGTAGACCTGGGTTTGCAGATTGGGCATTTGAGGTTCGACCACAGGGTCATCGTGGCTGACATTACGGATGACTTCATTTTGGGACTGGACATTATGGAACAGTATGGATTTATTGTTGACGTAGGAAAGCGAATGTTAAGGATTGGGAACGAACAATTTATTTTGTCAAAAGTGAACGACCAATGTGAGAAAACCAGGCTGTTGACAACGCAGGCAGTCAAAACTCCTGCATTATCCAGAAAACCAGACAAGGAAGATTGCAAGCGCTACCCTCAGGTGGGAAAATTGCCGAACATGGTTGAAGTCAACATTGTCAAGGTCGATCTTCCAGACAGTTGGACAAAGAAAACTCTGAGGCAAGAGCAATTGCGCGATGTAGAAATCGGACCCATGTTGAGAGCAAAAGAAGAGGGAACGCGTCCAGCATGGAAGGATGTTTCCAACAAAGAAGTGGGGCTGAAGGCTTTATGGTCACAATGGGATTCACTTATGGTCGTAGATGGGCTTTTGAGGAGAGCATGGGAAAGCCCAGAAGGGAAGCAGGTTGCCATGCGTCTAGTGATTCCCAGGTGTCGTGTACCAGAAGTACTCCAGAAAGCACATAATGAAACATCCAGCAGACACTTCGGCATAAACAAGACATTGAGTAGAGCACGGGAACAATTCTATTGGGTTAATAGTCGCCAGGATGTGGAGGCCTGGTGTCGCACGTGTAAGAATTGTGCTGCCCGTGGGGAACCATTTTCCATGAGCAATTATAGAAATGGAAGCCGAAAACAGCCGAAGAATGACCGAGAGCAGATAAACAAAACTAGTAACCGATTGAAGGCTCGTTATGATCAGAATGCCAGTACAGGGGGATTCAAGGTGGGGGATCTGGTTTGGCTGTACAACCCACAGCGGAAGGAATGGAGATCCCCGAAACTTCAACCTCCTTGGGATGGACCTTATACTGTTATTACCCGTTAATGATGTCGTCTATCGTATTCAACGAAACAAAAAGTCCAAGATGAAGATCGTACACTTGGATAGACTGGCGAAGTATGTGAAAGGCTGAATTGCCTGACCGGGACGTTCAGGCTTAAGGAGGGGGCAGTGTAATGTGTTACAACCCTTAGAATGAATGTAGTGTATTTGCACCTACTCGAAAAAGAACCTACCAGAAGATTCCAAAGTGACATCTGGAATTATCGAGAGAATGGTGGCGTCATCACAGAACAATCGAGATCTGTCATTTTTAGGTATAAAAGAACCGACCGCATTCTCGGCGAGTAGTTCAGAAGTTCAGAAAGTTCAGAAAGTATAGAAAGTGAGGTTAAGAGTTCAAAGATAAACAAAGTAATAAACATTGTGATTTTAGTCAGTAAAGTGTATTTAAATTAATAATAGTATTGTGAAGTATCCAGTAAATATTTAATAAAGTGTGTTAGTGGACATCTCTTGTTATAATTTTTGGAACCCACGGAACTTGCAAGGAGTAGTTTCCTAAGGGTGGAAACACGTTACAGTTGTAAATGTACTGTTATGTGCACTTAAAATAAACAAAATAATACCTAATATGGTGTTTCACGAGGAAACGAGCATGCTTTAATGGCAGATAGAGGACACCGAGGGTAATTAGAATCGTCCATAGAAAAAGCTAACTGGGCCCTCATTGCTGAAATACAGGGTGTTTTGCCAAAATTTCTTTTGGTTATTATTTTGTAAAGGAATAGAATAATAAGTTCATATTTGGCACATATAATGGTGTTATGTGTTTCTACCCCCCAGAGATATCTGTAAGAATTTATTCCAAGTTCCATGTATACATAGCAGAAAACTGAGCTAGTTGGTTGGTTCGGTAATCGTCCCAGAGATGGGAAAGGTGCTGACATCTGGAAAAGTCTAGAAGATTACAGATATCTGCTGGAACATTGGAGAATGTTTACCTAAGACTATAAAAAGGAGAGTGAGTGGCCGCACAGGGTTAGTTTAGTACAGTTCAATGGTCAAATAGTTCAGTTGAGATAGTGAGAAGTAAGCCAAGTGATCAAGTGACTAAATAATTGCAGTATAGTACTAAAATTATAATTAATTTTTTTGTCCCAAATGCCCTCCTCAGCTCAGTACATTTACTAGTGCGGTTCACGAGATGACAGTTTGATTTTCTTATCACATGTGGACTGTTTCTAATTTCTTTGTGGTATTCAACAATCCTTTGAGTTAATTGATTCCTGCAATCAATGTCCACTTTGTAGATCTCACCCTCTAAATGACCTCATAAAAAATAATGTACATGGTCGAAATCCGAAGACCTTGTCCGTCATACATGGGGACGGACCTTCGTGACCAATCCGAATTCATCTGTTTGGATATGTATCATTTAAATGGTTTCTAATTTGGTTGGAGAAATGAGGTGGAGCCCCATCATGTTGAAAGAACATACCTCGGATATTTGCATTGACTAAAAGATTCGGTAACGTATGTTGTAAAAACCTAAATTTGAGATTCTTATCTAACTAACTTGCAAAAAAAAAATGATTAAAACATCAGAACTTTTACGCATGCGCGTTGTTAAGATTCACGCATTTTGACCAATCGCCACCTTGAAATCAACTTGGGCATTGGGCAAGTTTCTAAAGTTTAGGATGAAATCCGGTAGCTTTTAGCTTGCCGTAGGGAAGGGGAAAGATACTTCACAGCTAATCTAAGGTAAAAAAATCAAATAGACAGCCCAACTAAGTCATTAGATTTCTTAAGTTTAGCTCAGTTCACTGGTAGAAAGGAAGCTATTGTTTAAAGTTGCACGTCATCTGTTTTTCTAATAGTTGTCATTTTGAAGTAAGGCTTACTATAATCAACAGTGACAACTTTAAATAACGCCTTTAAACGTAAAATCAGTTAGTTTTAGATTATTTCTTGTGGGGGTCACTAAAAGAGTGAGGTCTACAATGTATACATTAACGGCAGAGATCAATTAATTCAAAAGATCCTTGAATGCCGCAACGAAATGTGATAAGAAGATTAATCGGCCATCTCGTGAACCGCACCAGAAAATGTACTGAAGCTGAGGAGGACATTTTGAACAAAAAATTTAATTATAATTTTAATGTGTAAATGCGTTTTATGACAATATCTGCATTTTTTGTTTTTGGTATAATTATTTTATTATTTTGTTACTATGTGCATTATTGATATGCAACTTTGCTGCTACCGTTATTGTTGTTATGTTGCTGTTTTTGGAGTCTTTAATAAATTAGATATTGATATTGTCTTGTAGAGGACAAGGTGAGGAAAATCACTATCAGCCGTTAAACCAAGTCTGCTTTCTTGTGAAACACTTTGTCTAGTTAATGACCTATTTTTCCTATGTATTACACATTAAAAAAAAAAAGTGTAGAACATATGCGTATAGGACGCTTTTCCTTAGAACGGTAGTATACGTATCGAAATACTTAAATAGATTATGGGTGATCATTTTTATTATATTATATATTTTATATCACTTAGAACTTGATTTGATTTTTAAAAACTTTTATTTTGGTTTTACACAATATTTTATATTATTATATTTGGTTAGATATAAATGTTACAATAGTTAATATGCTTGGTATAAAGATTAAATGTATACTGAACGCAAATGCGTCTGTTGGTCATATTTATAAGGTTTGATATCAACGTAGGCACAGCATTCTGGGAATTGTTGCCGTGCCAGCGTTTCACATGAGAAGTCTAGGAAGTTGTTATCGCTTAGGTGATAAATGTATCAAATTATATCACGTACCATGATAAGAATATAAAGTTACTTATTTAGATAAGATACTTAGATATTTGAATACATTGATGTGGTTTGTTTAGCATATAACAAATCCCTTTCTTTTTGAAAAGTCGGTGTTATTCACCGACTTTTTGGGAAAAATCGGTCATTTCTTCCTCTTCTGTAGGTAGATGAGGTCTTCTTCTCAGGAGGGTGCCAATTCTTTTCAGCATCTCATTAGGGGTGGCGTCCTTGGATTCCTTACAACCACAGCATCTTTTCCTGCATTTCCAGGCGATGAAGGCGGCTAGGAGACAGATGGACAGACCAATAACTGTATACATGCTTAAAGAAAAATGTTTAGTTATAAATGGCTCGTTTATTAGTTTGTCTAAGTCTCTAGAGTATTGCTCGAGTTTGTGGTTGGCTATGTCTAGATTTTCGACATTTAGATGATCGAACTGGAGAGGTTCCAACTTGGGTAGCTGGAGTTTTTCGGGAATGTCATTACAACAGTCATAGGGTATAACCACTGGATGTGAATTGTCCGTAATGTTGATGGTATTGCGGCTTTCTGCTTGCACTTTTGTTATACCGACAAACGCGTAACAGTCCGGGTGGAGTTTTAATATAGAGTTTTTATTAACACTGGTGATTTTTGTGTCCATTTTATTACAGTTTATGGTGATATGAATGGGTTCAGAGACAATTATTAACCACACATTGCCTTGTAGTTTCTGAACGTTATAACCTTGTCCATAGACGAGGGAACTTACACAGTTTTCGGGGATTTTTCTGAAGTTTTTCAGTAGCTGGGCTTCGCATGCTGCACTGCTGTTGATCGGGTAGGCGTAGAGGTCTGAGCATAGTTTCTTATGGGAATCTAGTTGTTTGCATGTACTCAGATCTTTGACGGGAATGTACATTAGTGAATCATCGTTACGCGCAATGAATTTTTGTGAGAATGACAAGACATGGTGAAGGCCAGTTCTGTTGTCTAGTATAGGGATAGGATACAAATGATACAGGGTATAGAGTTGCTGTTCTACTAGTGGTATTCTTAGAACGAAAACAAGATCTGATTTTGATTGAAAGGCTTCTAGTTCGATAATTTCTAGGTATTGGGGAATTTCTGAATATTTTACTGGTAGGGGTAGATTATTTTTTACTAAGTTTTGAGAGATTTCCTGAAGTGCAGTAATCAAACTTTCGGGTGAAATAATTGAAGAGTGTATTATTTTCAGGCGAGCGAATGTAATCGCGTTCAAAATGTCATCAAGGTTGCTCTGGAGGTACAAGTAACTTTCAGTCAATTTTTCACATGTTTCGATAAATTTTAGTTCGGCTTGAACCAGTGCAACTCTATCATTTACTTTATGCAGTCCGATTTGAATCTTTTTCATATCCTCGTTAAACGTTACTATATTAATTTGCATATTTTGGATCGTTTCGTTAAACGTTTTTACGACGGTAGAGGTAACGGATATTTGATTTTTCAGGAGGTTTTCTATTTGATGTTGATCTTTGTTTAATTTGTTAATACTGTCTGTGAAGAATTGTCCATCTTCAGCATCTAGATTGCCGGTAATTGCTTTAAATATACTACCTGCTCCATTTAATATACCGCGCTTGAATCGTTTGGTGTTAACAAAGATTTCTTCAAATTTTACCTTAAGGGAATTTGATACTTGGTTTAGGAGTGTTATGTGTGTTTTGACTTTGACTAGGAATTCTTTCGTTTCGCGTGTATCGGGGGTGAATATATTGACAATTGATTCTAAAATTTTGTTGTTGTTGATAAAGGCTTCTTCGAGGCTTGATAGATTTTTATGGACTAGCAGAGTCCATTTATTATTGGAAATTATTATCCTCGTTTCGTCGTGGTAATAGACTCCGACGGTGTTATTGATGGGTGTTATTTGGTACTGGGACATGGCTGCTCCGATCAGCAAGGTGAACCTGTAAGGCAATTTAGGCTTCAATATATTGTTTTAACCTGTCAAAGTTAGCTTTAGTTTTTTGTTTTGTTTTTTTATTAAGGAGGGTGGCTGAGTTTTTGTGAAGTTCCAAAATCTCAAATGGCCCGTTATATTTATTACGTAACTTATCGGTGATTTGGGATTCTTTTAAATACACCTTTTGACCAATCTGATATTCGGGGGTTTCCTTTGAAACGTGGGAGTCGAACCGAACTTTCGCTTTTTGTTTTTGTGTCTCAGTTCTGGCGCGCGCGACTTTATAATAATAAGAGAGGCGATTATTTAAGTCTCTGACGTATTTCGTGACTAGTTCTTCCTGATTATATAGCGTTTCAGGTGGTCTACTGGACGTGTGTCCGAAAACTAACTCGTAGGGTGTAAATCCGTGAGTTTTATTAGTAGAGGTATTATAGCATATTATCGCGTAGGGTAATATGTTGAAGGGGTGTTCGTCAGGGTGTTCTGCCACGTGTGCTCGGATCATTTCCAACAAGGTAGCGTGGAACCTTTCTAAGGAACCATTAGATTGGGGGTGTCCGACACTAGACTGCGTTACTTTGATGTCATAGAGGAGACATAAATCTTTTAGGATGGCGTTATCGAATTCTCGGCCATAATCGCAATGAATTCGAAGGGGTGTTCCGAAGTGCTGGAAGTAAACGAGTAGAGTGTTTGCGATTGATTTTGCTGATTTATCTTTGATAGGATATGCTTGAGTGAATTTTGTAAGTTCGTCGCGTATAGTAAGTGCGTAATTTTTCGTTGGGACTTCTAGGACGTCTATGTTTATACGTTCAAAAGGGGATTTAGGCGTCTCCGTAATTACGAGAGGGTTATCTAAATTTTTGCGACAGATTTTTGTTTCTTGGCAGATTTTGCAGGTTTTTATGAAATTTTCGACGTCTTTTGTCAATCCTTTCCAATTGTATTTCTCTCGAATACGACGAATAGTCTCATTTATTCCGCGGTGGAGATGGGCTTTGCCAGTATGATGCTGGTCGATAATAATTGGGATTTCGTCGTCACTAGGTGTTCTAGTAACGTTTTGACATATTTTGAGTTTCACGTCTTTTTCCGATAAAAGAAATGACAAAATTTCAAGAATAGGGAGTTCGACATTGTTTTCGATACAATACGTTTTGGAGTCGTCGAACTCTTCACGACCTTTGTATAGGGAGATAAATAGATTTTGGATTACGGTTTCGGGGTCGTATGGTAGAGCCACGATAAAGTAATTTCTATGTCGCACCGACTTACTCGATAATTTATTTAATTCTAAATCTCGGAAGTCTGCGTTTTCTTCGAACAAATCTTCAAGGATTTTATAATGAAAATCTTTGAGATTGTTTTGTTGGAAAAAGGTCACTATATTTTTATTGGTTTTGTCCAGGAGTTGCCCGTTCGAAAATTCAATTTTAGAATAATCGATAAGTGACTTTGTTTTATACAATTTTACGAAAGTTTCGAATTCGTTCAGGACATCTTCTTGTTCGTTTGTTTCCGTCGTGTCGCTTGTCGTGTCCTGACTATCAGGATCGGGTTCTATTGGAGTTGAGGGACTTTGAACGGGGTACGTTACTAGTTTTGATTCTGCTTGAAAGTTAGAGGAATCTTGGATGTCATGTATCTTTATGCGGGAAAGAGCGTCTGCATTTTTATTAATGCGGCCGGGTTTATATTCGATTTCGTATTCGTATTCTTCAAGCTTCAGTCGCCAACGTGCTAGGCGGCTACCGGGGTCTTTTATCGAAAAGAGCCACGTTAAAGGTCTATGGTCAGTTATTAGTTTGAACTTTCGACCAAATATGTACGGACGGAAGTGTTTCACGGCCCATACTATAGCTAAAAGTTCACGCTCTATGGTTGAGTATTTGGTTTCGGCTTTACAGAGGGTCCTTGAGGCGAAAGCTATTGGTAAGTCTTTGCCAATGGGGCCTTGTGAGAGCACGGCGCCGATGGCGAACGCGCTTGCATCAGTGGTAAGTAGAAACGTTTCGTCGAAGTTTGGGTAGATAAGTACTGGGGTCGAAGTGAGGGCTTGTTTTAATTCCTCGAAAGATTTGTGACATTCTGAGTCGAAAGCAAAAGGGACATCCTTTTGTAACAATTTGGTGAGGGGCTTGGATAGTTTCGCGAAATTACTTATAAATCTGCGATAATAACCTGCCAACCCGAGGAAGGATTTGATTTCCTTCTGGTTAGTGGGTTGCGGAAAGTTTTGGATGCACTGTACCTTATCGGGGTTTGGTTTTACTCCTTCTTTAGTTATGAGGTGACCCAGGTATGCGACTTCTTTTCGAAGGAACTCGCATTTATCAGGTTGGATTTTTAAGTTAGCATTTCGAAGGCGTTTGAACACTTCTGTGAGACGAGAAATGTGCTCGTGAACTGTCGGGGAATATATGATAATATCATCCATATATACCAGACATCTCTCGTTCTGAATGCCCATGAGGATGTTGTCCATAACCCTTTGGAAGGTAGAAGGGGCGTTTTTAAGGCCGAAGGGCATACGAACGAATTCATAGTGCCCGTTGTCTACGCTAAATGCACTTTTCGGGATGTCTTTCGGGTCTATCTCGATCTGGTGGAACCCAGAGGCCAAGTCCAATGTTGTGAAGTACTGGCACTTGCCTAATTGATCCAGGAGATCTGAGATGTTGGGTAGAGGGTATTTGTCTCCTACAGTTAACTCATTGAGTTTTCTGTAGTCTACAACCACACGCCATTTCGGCTTGCCCGAAGCATCAAGTTTCTTAGGGACAACCCACACTGGAGATGACCAGGGGGAGTTAGAGGGACGAATAATATTTTGTTCTAACATTTTGGATACCTGCGTTTTGACTTCTTCTTTGTGTATCTGAGGGTATCGGTACGATTTCGTGAATACCGGTTTCGCGTCATTGGTATCTATCGCGTGTTTAATTTCGTTGGTGAAAGTTAGTTGGTCACCTTCAAGATAAAAAATGTCCGCGTATTCTAGACAAAGTTGAGTTATTAGTTCATTTTCTTCCATGTTTAGGTGGTCTAGACGGAGTTGGTTTTTTATTTCATAATGTCTGTCTACGCAAGTTTGGGAGGTTTCTTCGTCTATATCATTCAGTGAGAAATTTTGGATCGGCTCTAGTTTTAAATTTGAAAAATTAACGGTTTTGGGTACCGCGTTTACGTTTAATATAGAGGTAATAAATTCACCTTTATCGTCTATCTGAACTATCGCGTTAGGGAGTCTTACCTTGTCTACTTCGGTAGCTAGCAGTATAGCTTCCGTATTGGACAAGTGACATTTAAGTTTGGTAATTTGTTCTATACGTGGTTCAACTGAAATTACATTTGATATATTACGAGTGGTATCACGATTGTCTGGATTTGGGTAATTTTGTATGTTTGGCAGACCCTGGTCCGTGACTTTGTGGATCGGGATTGTTTTGAAATTTGTTACAAGTTTTTTGTTTTTTATATCCACTATACAATTGTAATGTTCTAAGAAATCAGACCCTAGGAGTCCATCGAATTCTATGTCAAGATCACATACATAAATTTTAAATGGTTCATTGTTGTCAAACGGGATAAAGACGGCTTCGTTAATATTTATTTTTTGGTCAGTTATGCCTTGGATCGTAATGTTTTCCGGACATCTCCTACTATAATTTTCACAAATTTTGGGTTTGAATATGGATAGTCCAGCACCTGTGTCGATTAATAATCTATGCGTGTTAGTAATGTCATAGATATAATACAAATTTTTAGATTTGACAGACAATAAGGGGCTTATAGGAACTGTTGTTCCGGGAAGTTGAGATTTGGGTTGAAATTGTCCAAGTTCAATTTGCCAAATTGAGTTTGCAATACTGTCATCTCGGGGTCTCCGGTTTTGTGATAAGGCGGGTCCGACTGGGCATGTGGGCCTGATCGAAAATCCCGATTATATACAGGTGTTGTATCGAAAGTGGATTCTTCCGTGTAATAATTTTCGGAGGGACTATTAGCAGTATAATAGTCTTCGTTGCTGTTGTCGTATTCCGAAGTATTAGCTGTATAATAGTTCGGACTTGCGTAGGGGTTATTATCAGTATAATATCCCTCGTTAATATTTTCGTAAGGGTTATCGTGAACGTAATAACTTTGATTTTGTTGCTCTAGATTTTCGGGTTCAGTATTTTGATTGAGATGAAGCGTTTTTCTATTTGAATTTGGTCTATAATAATTAGGGTTAGGTTGAATCGCAGGTGGTCTTGCATTATTGAAATTTGGGTTTGGTGCAATGACGGGTGGTCTTTGTTGCTGGAAGTTTTGTGAGCTTCCAGGATTTTGGTTATAGTAGTTAGGTCTTTGTTGTTGGTAATTTTGCGAATTTCCAGGATTTTGATTATAGTAATTAGGCCTAGGATAGATTTGGGGAGTACCAAAATTTGGGGGTCGAGAACTTTGTTGTCTCTGACGACATTCATTAGCGACGTGTCCCGTACGTTTGCAAAATGAACAATGTCTTGCAGGTAAGGGGAAGTTTTGGTTACGCGTGGGAGTGATTGCACTATTGCTGCGATTGGTTTTTTGCGTTTCAAAGTAATTTAATTGGAGTTCTTTTCGAACTCTCGTTATTGCTTTTAGCATATTCTCAGGGTCGCTTGCCCTAACAACATGCGCAAGTTTGGGTTCTAGTCCCGTGAGTAAGGTGTTCAAAACCATGCCCTCAGTTAATTGCGTTTGGGCTTGTTTTTGTGCCGCTGTTAACCGCTGTTTATGAACAGAAGCATGCATTTTTGCTTCGTGGGTTTGTAAGCGCGCAATAAACGTGAGTGGAGATTCACCGGGAAGTTGTCGCATTCTTTGCAAGTCTTGTATTAAGGAGGTTAGGTCTCTACTATCACCGAAATGATTCTCTAAAAGAGTTTTAATTTCTTCCCAATGAGTGGGATTTCTAGAGTTCACTAGTTCAGCTGCACGGCCCTTTAATTTGTTTTTTATGTGAACAGTTAAAAGTACCACCTGATTACCAATTGCCATGCCAAAAGCAGTTCTACATGAATTTAAAAATGTATTTAAATTTATTTGATTACCGTCATATTCAGGAATAATTGAAAATATTTCGCTTAATTTATATGGTTCAATAGCGTCTGGTTGATGTTGAGGTTGAGGTTGAATTAGTGGTTGTGGCTCTTGTTGTTGGTTTTGTTGCTGTTGATGAGCCATATTTCTGGTAGTTACTGGCATAAACTAATTTTAATTTTGGGATACTTAGACGTATTTTACTTATAACAAAGGACAACAGAACTGTTCTTTCCACGGCAATACGCACAAGAAATGGTGCGATTATTAATTTTAATTTAATTTGCACTTAAAACGAGATGATTCAATAAGTACTTACAAGTAATAAATCTTCATTTGTAGACGTAGGTCCTTTTTTTGATTGAGGGATTGGAATCGCCGCCCGTCGTCAAAGGTCTCCTTGTTCCGGCGATCCTTTCCTGAAGTTAGGCCCTTTTTTTGGGATGTTCCTTATTCTTCGGGGAGGTTTTCGTCAGTTAGGCTTTTCTTCCAGGCGTTATTACCAATCCTACCGACTGCGCCACTTTTGTATCACTTAGAACTTGATTTGATTTTTAAAAACTTTTATTTTGGTTTTACACAATATTTTATATTATATTTGGTTAGATATAAATGTTACAATAGTTAATATGCTTGGTATAAAGATTAAATGTATACTGAACGCAAATGCGTCTGTTGGTCATATTTATAAGGTTTGATATCAACGTAGGCACAGCATTCTGGGAATTGTTGCCGTGCCAGCGTTTCACATGAGAAGTCTAGGAAGTTGTTATCGCTTAGGTGATAAATGTATCAAATTATATCACGTACCATGATAAGAATATAAAGTTACTTATTTAGATAAGATACTTAGATATTTGAATACATTGATGTGGTTTGTTTAGCATATAACATATATAATGATGAATTAAAAAAAGAAAACTAAAGATACATTGTAAAAATCTCCATATTCCTTCATTGTAGTTAATCAAATTTTGCTGTGATAAATATTTAATAAAAATAATAATTTGTATACAACAGATTATATTACTTACTTTAAAACACGGTCCAACTAAGTGGCATTGTATATCGGTACTTATTGATATTGATACTTTTCATAACATTCTTCAAAACAACGTCATTAAGTATAACAAATCTATACAGTGTAACATGTATTCATAATAAAAAAATGTTCAATGGAGTTTAGTATACTAGGTATTCCAATTTAAAACAAGTTTTTACTGCATTTTCATTTGATAAATATTTCACGACAAATTAATATTAAGTTCGTCGCAAATTTTAAAGTTAAATTTCGTATTCTAGAAACAAAAATTAAAATAAGAAAAAATAGAAAAATCACTTTTCAAAGATTAAAATATGGCGGATCCAAGATGGCGGACGAAATTCAAAGGTTTAAATGTCTATAAACCTTCCTGTATAAATAACAAATTGTATGATGACACCATTTCTAAATTGATTTACCGTTAGAAAGACAGGTGAGGAGAGACAAATCAACACATTTCACTCTCCAAACGTGAAAGGTAGTTTTTGGCAATTATTATCCGTCCCCGTCTCTCATCACCTAATCCGTGCATTTATCACAGTGACTAATTACCAGACGCCGTCGGTAATTAAGGACAAGATTAATCGACTTTTGGTAGATTCTTATCTTGATTATAACTGCATACATAAAAATCCAGTTTGGATGACAGTTACGAATGCTGCTCCCACGGCTGCTTTGGACTTTTGGAGGTCCTTCTAGATCTGCCACCACTACACATTTTCATCCAGAGGGAAGCTCGTTCAGTGTTGCACAGGCTCATTGCACGGCACAACGTCCATAAGGCAACAACACAGAACAGAGCACCAAAAGTTATACTCATGAAGGCAGACCCCATTCTGGGAATGCCCACGGACAGTATGGTCCCAAAGTATAACTTCTGTAAAAATTTTCAAATCAAAATACCAGGCAGGGAGGACTGGAAGAATGGCCCTCCGATATCAGCACAAACAGTCTGGTATACGGACGGCTCCAAGACAGAACATGGAGTAAGAGCTGGGATTTACGGGATAAGGTCGAAAATCCCGATAAGCGTAGGAATAGTGCCACAGTATTTCAGGCAAAAATGACCGCTATACATTATTTTAACGCCCTTATAGACCTAAGAAGTCAAAATAAAGTGACCGTGGCATCGGTACCAGGACATGAGGGACACGGGGGAAATGAAAAGGCTGATGAACTAGCTCGGGAAGGCTAGTCTAAGGCCCTGGTAGGTCCCGAACCCTTTTGTCGCGTGGCTAAGCCACGCAAACGATCGTCCATTAATAAATGGGTACAGGACAAATCTCTAGAATGGTGGAAGAGACAGGCTAAAGAGTTCATTAAAGAACGATCGGCCAAATTTACGGAAGATCTACTATGCCAAAATAGAAAGGCCATTAGGATAATAGTGGGTTTTCTAACTGGACATTGTAGACTCAACAGGCATGAGTCTAATGTGCCTGGTAGATGATGCAATATGCAGATTCTGTCAAGAGGAAAAGGAAACCTCAGTACATGTGCTGTGCCACTGCGAAGGCCTAGCCAGACTGAGATTCCAACTACTTGGTGAGGAAAAACCAAGGGCAGATAGCTATAATAAGGAGCCTCTATCAAGGCTATGGAGTCTGGTACAAAGCATAAAGCCGGATAAGGAACTCTAAATGAATTAGATTAGGAGCGCCAAAAAGGTCGCAGTGGCCAAGGCCAAGCAGCCAGCTCCTCCCTTCAATCTAATCTAATCTACGAACGCTTTGTCCATGTTAAAAATTAAAATATCGTTTGAACCAAGGAAGAAGTTTTGATAGCAAACATTTTTGAGCAGTGGCGAAGAATCAGGATTGAGTTACTGTTCATTCACTTCGCTTTCCTGAGAAATTTAAATTCTAGTAGTTCTACACCTACTTCCACGTTCGGTTAACTTGTCGCTAAATATATATTTTATATAATATACAGTACAGGGAATCCAACTAGGCGTATAGGGAAATCCTGTATACTTATGTACATGCGCAATATGGATCCATCTAAAGCTTATTGTAGTGGGGTGACCCAAGGCGCTGCACGCTCTCTGTCGACTGTCGCTGTTATTTATTTGCTTTGTATAGCCAGTCAGAGTTACAGATCATAGTTATCCTTGTAAAATTTACGTGTTGCTCTTAATAATATATTAATCTGTTAAAATGAATAACTATCGACCAGATGAGAAAGTACAAATAAATAAATGGTACTACAGTGGTCATTCAAGGCGCGATACAATAGCAGTAGATAGGATTTCCCTATGCATCTATTTTGGTCCCACTACGGTGCTGCGCATCGTGGTTGCCAGGTTGGCCCCGGGTCAGGTTCCGACTAGGCGCACTTCTACTTTTAATTATAAATAAAGTCTTGCTGATTGATTGATTGATATTTTGGTCCCAGTACTAGAAAGGACATCAAGAAATACCCTCATTCCGCTTTAGGTACTGATTCTACAAGAAAAATGGTAAGAAAACTTCCATAAACGTGTTTACGGAAATGTTTCCTGAAGGCTTGGTTTCCTCGAACAATCAATCGGTCGCGGAGAACCGACAGTCTGTCGACCTCCGAGGACGGCGATTTCGGACCTACATGTTTGCTAGAAATTGCAGTTCGTCTATTTTCTTCTCGTCCGTTGACTTTTGCCTTTACATTCTGACTTATCAGAGAATGGACCCCAATCAATTAATTGCCCTTTTGTTGTTGGGAGAAGAATAAGAGAAAGGGTTATAATGGCGACTTACTAATCTCCAAATAAGCCAGTATAACTTATTTTCGTGCCGATTCGGACGGCGTTTTTAATATTACTGTAGAGAAAAGATTATTTGACGATGAATTGACATTAGAATGGTATTTTCATTTTAATGATTGTCGAAATTGGTCGGTTGTGCGCTGCGGAGCCGAGCGGACTCCAACAAACCAGCCTCATTTAAATTCTCACGCTGAACAAAATCATCATATCGCAGACAAAATGTCGGTTCTCCGCGAGCGATTAGCGATTGTTCGAGGAAACCAAGCCTTTAGGAAGCATTTCCGGTCACATTTATAGGAAGTTTTCTTACTATTTTTGCATGTAGAATCAGCATCTAAGGGGGAATGCGGGTATTTCGGGACATCCTGTATAATAAAAGAAGTAACAAGTTTTCAATTCACCTTTTTTTGCCAACCCAGTAATATGAAAAATGTCGGCTTTAGAGCTAACAATTCATTAGTCACGTCTGAAATGGAAACCCGTGTTACGCAACTATTTAATATTTAAACGTAGTAACTGATAAAGTATTTAAATCATTTATTGCATGACTTATGCATATTTAAATGTTTTTCCTTTCAAGAGAAATGCCACATTGATTTTCTGAAGGTTCTCCAATTATAATACAATTTCAATGACAACAAAACGAAAATTGACTCAAGTGCGTGCAAACACGTACACATCCGGCTATTATTACTAAACGAGGATAAATCTATCTTGGGGTGCGAGGATGCCATATCTCCCCTTCTTGGAAGTAAACTATAGTTTATTTCGATGCGTTGACTGATTTGCCGCTTTCCAATTGCTGCTTTTCAATAATTATTGTGAACATTTTGAAAATACATTAATATTATACTGGTAACAACCATTTTGTCTAAAGAGTATACAATATTTTGAACTTAAATTGAGTTTCAATTTAAAATTTTACATGGCAGATCAAGTCTAAATCTGTATTCGGATTCAGCGGAAACTGTGACTCTTGTGGCAAAAAATATTTATTTTGTTGTCCAATGTTAATCAAAAATCTATAATATAAACTCCCTGATATGTGGTTTTTTGTTTAATAGGCTTAGAATGTCATAACGTCGAAATTTTAAATTTGAGGAAAAAAATTCTGTTTAACTTTTTTTTGCGCACGATTACTCTGGAACCATTTATGATATCGACTTGAAATTTGGATACTTATATACTAAAACGAGATCTGGACTAGATCATACTTTTATTTTATTCCGTTGAAGGGTTAGAGGTTAAATGAGAGTAAATAGGTAAAAAAGCAAGTAAGTAAAGTAAGAGTCCATAAAATTGGGATTCAGTGATGTACAAGAAGTCATCGAATCAGCTTTTTTTTGGTATCAGCCACCACTTTTGCCGCACCCACTATTATTAATAGGGGTAAAAAAATGTGATATGGTGTGTGTACAAGAACCAAAGCCATCAATTTTATTTATTAGCCACTCCCTTAACCAGCACTCCCTATTACTCCCCAACTTATTATTAACGAGGGTAAGAAATAAAATTGTAATTCAGTGTGTGCACAAGAACCATAAGCCTCCATTTTTTTTTTTTTTTTTTGGCGTCAGCCAACTCCACTATCACCCCATTATTAAAGGGAGTAAAAATAACATTGTAATTTAGTGTGTACAAGAAATAAAGGCCTCAATTTTTTTTTCACCAGCCACACCCACTCCATTATTAAAGGAGGTACAAAAATAAAATGTGATTTAGAGTGTGTAAAAGAATCAAAGGCCTAAAAATCTGACATCAGCCACCCAGACTAACACGCCCTGCGGAAATTTGAATGTGGAAGTAGTGAATCCTTAGGCAGCGGTTTTTATATTAACTGTGCATTAATGTTCATTTAGGTTATTATTACTGTATAGCGTGGTTAAGACATTAAAAACTGTGAAAGAATAATTCGATATCTTCAGCTATTCAGAAGACTTAGGCTTTTTTAGCTTAAATGATAACCTAGATAGCTAAACATGAAAAATGGTTCACCTCATTTCCTCCCAGGGTATCGGAGGGGAAAAAACTATTTTATTTGTAATTTTTGACGGGTTGCAGCTTATAAACTAGTCCTAGAAAATAGAGTTTTTTGGTAATGTAGGAAGGCACTTTTGAAGCACTAACGTTGAAATTGACACCGAGATTGACACGTAAGTAAATCCATAGTTGTTATTACTAGTTTTTCCTCCACAAATCTTTTGACCTTTTCGTAATTTCCTGAACCAATAAAACTAAAACATGTACGTTGGTGCTTCCTAAATGTTCACAAACTGCACGCACCTCTTTATTATTAATAAATGAATACAAAAATATCCTCATTAAATTTATAGATAACATTTAACATTAAGGATAGGATTTTGCAGAGTGAGAGGGAAATATACGTTTATTTTCGGTTTATTACAAATAATTAAAAAACCAAACATAGTATAATCTTTAAAACTGTTTTAAATAATAGCTATTATTCTAACGAATGCAAATATATATATATATTTTATTGTAAATTTCTGTTGTACTTAAATATCGTAGTTTGTCAATGAAAATAGTTCCTAATTTCATTATTAGAGTATGGCATTTAACTATACACAAAATTTATGATAGAAACTGTATGAGGTTGTATTCCTTAGAGTAATGGAAAGTATCTGAAACTATTTTAAAGATTATACCATTTATGATTTTTTAAATATTTATAATAAACCGAAAATAAACGCATATTTCCTTCTCGCTCTGCAAAATTCTATCCTGAAATTCACATAAGTTTTGTTAAAGTCACTGAAGTGACTTTTCAAAAATATAACCTTAAAGTTATTTGAAAAATATTTCATAACACAAACTAAGGAACGTATTACATTACATTTCTAGAAACTGCTTATATGATCAACTTCCCAATTTCCGCATGCTTCGTTAGGTACATAAACAACTTCTGAAAAGAAATATCAGACTCGTAGGATCAAAGATTATGTAAATTTTAAATTTAAATATACACATTAATATTTTGTCTTGGCCTTTGATCCTGCACAAAATGACTGAGAAGCTCAACTACAGTACTCTGCAAAGGTACAGACATTTATTACATTATATTTTTTCGTTTTTACCATTAAAGTAAGAAACCTGCCCTGCCCTATTATAACAAGATATTCTATTATTTTTTTCTTCTAGCACGACAAAAGAGAGTAAAATATAGAAAAAATTCATGTTTTAAAAACAAAACCGTTGTGTTGGAGTAACAACAAAGCCTGCCATTTTACAAAATTAAGGATATAATGTTTTCAAAGGGAAATATGCGTTTATTATAAATATTTAAAAAATCATAAATGGTATAGTCTTTAAAATAGTTTCAGGCACTTCCCATTACTCTAAGGAATACAACCATATCCAGTCTTTATCATCAATTTTGTATATAATTAAATGCCATGTTCTAGTAATGAAATTAGGAACTATTTTCACTGACAAACTACAATTAAAAAAATATATGGAAGGGTTGTAATCTTCTACCAAAACAAAAATACTGCACATAGTACAGTCGATAGGTAGATTCTTAGTCTGAATAAGTGCGGGAGATTTGAAACTTTGGGAAATTGTAGATTTCGATGCCCTGAACGAAATAAGAAAAAATGCATAATGTGATCTCAGCCGCCAGCGCCGCCATATTGAAAAAATGGCGCACAAAAACAGTTTATTTTAAATATCTCGCTTCGGGTGCCTCACACGGCAAATAATGTTCTTATGAAAATAATAGAGCATTAAATTTTCTACAAAATATATCCTATACATTTTTTCGTTAAACTGAATAGTTTCGGTGCAGCAGCCGATCGAAGTAAAGCATTCTTGACAAAATTATGATATTTTGCAATTTCTCGATTTAGTGCGACTTTTATGAAGGAGTATTTTTGTGTTGAGACAAAATGTTTTCATACATGAAAATCCTCAAATATAGTTGATTTTACTTGTCTGCTAAACACAGCTCAATGTTCAATACTTGAGCTAAAGTATATGGCGGGTTTTTATTTACGTGATTGTCGCCCTATAGGCTAATCCACGACTAGCCTGCTTCTTGAGGCGTTTTAGGTGCTTGATGTCGAAGATCCAGGTTCGTTGTAGTCTTCAACAATACTTTGTTCGGAAATTGCTTCCGTTGCGCTTTCCACTGATTCTACGTATTGATTGTTCTCCATGCTTGCGAGAAATGTTTCGACTGGAGAGTCGATTTCCTGGTCATGATGAAGCTCGTCGACTGATGCTGGTGCATTGTCGCAGCTTTGTCCGTTACCAAATTTGCAAATTGCAGACCATTTTAACCCTGCCTTTCTACAACCACATGCTGCACTGCACCCTTTCCTGCATTTACAAGAGTAAGTAACTTTTCAGAAGCAGGATCTTTCAGCATTATGTGTAAGCCCAGCTTTGCTCTGTTTCCAGCCCCATTCTTCAACATTTTTACCAACCCCTTGCCATTCCTGGACTTGATAATGTCTGAATGAATGCTGCCGTGTCGCTGCAGCTGTAGGTGGTAGAAACGCGATGTTAAACTTGCTCTTTGTGAGCGATCTTACGAAACATTGGTAACGATAAGTATCCAGAGAGATATTGTCTCGATGTTTGACTCCCTACAGTGCCATAATAAAGCGTTCTCCAGCATCGATAGCGTCCGGTTCAGCATTACTATCTTGAAAATGTTGAATTGAAGCAATTTCCGAAGAAAGTATTGTTGAAGACTACAACGAACCTGGACCTTCGACATCAAGCACCTAAAACGCCTCAAGAAGCATGCTGTGGCAAGCAGTTCACTTACAATTCACTTACTGATGAATGAGACTCAAGTAATGACTTTTAGTAATTTTTGTTTGTCGGTTTTGACATCTTTGGTGAAAGTGCACCAATCTCCGTGACATTTAAATGCTTTGCGACCATAAAGTTGATGGTAATAGCAAACTTTGGCATTAGAAGGGTTATATCTAACGCGGGTACCACTTCGACTACTAGAACGGGGCCTTGAGCCACTGAGATTCCTTGAGTCGAGTCGACGTTTACAACTATCGCAATAAGTGCTAGAAACTGTAGGAGAAGCGAGAAGTTATTGAAGAGACTTTAGATTCTATAGTATGTAATTGAGATGTAAAAATGTCTCTATGGGGGCAGTTCTTGAACAGCGCGATGACGAAGGTGTACTTGCTCCATTAGCATTTTTCTCACGTAAACTTACTTTGGCACAGACCAAATACAGTACCTTTGACAAGGAACTTCTTTCTTTATTTACAGCGATTAAACATTTCAGATTTTTACTAGAAGGTCGCACATTTATTTGCTTTACTGACCATAAACCTTTGACCAAAGCATTATTCACTAAAACTGAAAGATCTCCCAGGCAAATTAGACATCTAGAATACATTGCTCAATTTGCATGCGAGATCAGACATATCAAAGGGAAAAATAACATTGTTGCAGACACTTTATCACGTGAGCATGATACGTCTTCTTTACAACAATGCATTTCCCCAGTTTCAACCCAAAAGTCTAACGTGTTGATATTAACTTTCGACTTAAATTTATTGAGCAGAGCTCAAGAAGATGATTCTGACCTTAAATTTTTATTATCAGATACTTCATCAAACACAAAGAGAACTTTTCATTTAAAGAAAATTAAAATTCCATATTCTGACAAGTTTATTTGGTGTGACGTTTCCCACACAAAACTTCGTCCTTACGTTCCGATTGTTTATAGACGGACAATTTTTGATATTTTTCATGGTTTGTCTCACCCTGGTATCCAAGCGACTAGAACGTTAGTTTCTAAAAATTATTTTTGGCCCAAAATGTCTTCAGATTGTAATCTCTGGGCAAAAACTTGTATTAGCTGTCAAACTAGTAAAGTGACAAGACATACAAGGAGTCCCATAGCTAACTTTGATATTCCTAAAGGAAGCTTCGACCACATACATATAGATTTAATAGGACCATTACCTCCTTCCAAAGGTTGTTCTTATATTCTTACTGTGATCGAACGTTTTACTAGATGGCCCAAAGCTTATCCACTTCAGGATATTACTGCAGAAACTGTAGCGCGTACGTTATTTCAGAATTATGTTTGTCGATTCGGTGTCCCTGTCACAGTGACAACCGATCAGGGCGTCCAATTTGAATCAAAACTGTTCAAAGAATTTTCAAAATTTTTGGGATTTCATAGAATTCGTACGACACCATGTCATCCTTCCTCGAACGGAATGATTGAAAGGTTTAATAAATTTCTTAAAACTGCTCTGAGAGCTAAAACTTCTACACCACATTGGGTAGATGAACTTCCTATCATACTATTAGCCCTCAGGACCATCCCTAAAGACGATTTGCAATGTTCCTCCGCAGAACTCGTTTTTGGTCAAACTTTACGAATACCTGGTGAATTTTTTATTAAATCATATACTTGTCCGGATATTCCTTATTTTATTACTAAATTACGTAGACATCTCGACTTGTAGTTTTGTTTTCGTTCAGAAAGAACGTTTTAAGAAATCTTTTACTCCGCTGTACGAAGGGCCTTTTAAAGTATTGTCCCGTACAGATAAATTGGTTACTTTTGTTAAAGGAACTAAAGCCGTCACGGTAAATATTGACAGGATTAAACCAGCATATTTATTATCCGACAAATGCGATGTCACTTCACCGTTGATTAAGAGAGTTCATTTTGCTATTGACGAATTGGATGACTGACTGATCTTTTTCTTAGCGGGGCGGGGGGGGGGGGGTAGTGTGGCAAGCAGTTCACTTACAATTCACTTACTGATGAGAATGAGACTCAAGTAACCAGGGATTTGGAAAAAACAAAAATGGAATAACAATTTTAATATTGATATAAAATGATATCTATTTTTACTAGAATACTAAGTTATATTTTTAAAATAGAATATATATATATATATATATATATATATATATATATATATATATATATATATATATATATATATCTATCTATATTCCTTTGAATATTTATTAATTATAGATACCTTTTAAAAACTACGATATATCTATACATGCTATAGGGCCTGAATTAGGCCTATAAGGGACAAGCACGTAAAAAAAACGCGCCATATACTCTACCTCAAGGTTGTGTAGAAACGAGTATTGAACATTAAGCTATTCGTAGCAGACAAGTAAAATTAGCTATATTTGAGGATTTGAGGGATGAAAACAAATTTGGTCTCAACACAAAAATACTCCTTTATAAAAGTCGCACTAAATGGAGAAATTACAAAAATCATAATTTTGTTAAGAATGCTTGACTTCGATCGGCCGCTGCACCGAAACTATTCAGTTCAACGAAAAAATGTATACGACATATTTTGTAGAAAATTTAATACTCTTTTATTTTCATAAGAACATTTTTTGTCGTATGAGGCACCCGAAGCGAGATATTTAAAAGAAACTGTTTTTGTGCGTCATTTTTTAAATATGGCGGCCGCCGGCGGATGAGATCACATTTTGCATTTTTTCTTATTTCATTCAGGGCATCGAAATCTACAAATTTCCAACGTTTCAAAACTCCCGCACTTATTCGGACTAAACCTCATGATTTATGCTCTCACCGCTGTATTAACAGTATACTGATTTAAAAAAGCAATTATATCTAAAAAAAATTACTTATTTTCAAGTAACTACGAAGAATATCATATAGAATGTTCAACAATTTTATATTTATATATACTTTAATAAATCGACATGTTTGCACTTAATTTTATTTTTGTCGAGAAAGTAAGATAAACAATAAAAAAAAAAATTTTTTGTTTGATGCATTATTTTTGTAGTCTCATATTTAAGTAGAACTCCTTAAAAATATAAAGCATTGCATGGCAATTCATTAATTAACTGTCTTCTATCTTTCCATGTAAATTACAAAATTGCTCTAAAAACCATGCTCTGCTACACAGGGATTTTCACCCTGGTCACCAATTTGTCACTTTTATCAACAATGTTCCATCTTGCCTGAACAGCTCAGTTGTAATATATGAAATTGAATAATCCGCCACGCCCCGATCTGATAGACGTACTTTATGGGCGCACCATGAGAAAAACGAATACTATTTTAAGCCCCTACTGTATGGAATAATAAAAACCATTTATCAGCCTGACTTGAGCTCAATAACTACATGAAAAATGGAGATCAAAGTGCACTTTGTCTTATTATTAATGCTCATACTGCAGTCTATAAAGAAATCTGTCTCGACGGTTCATTTCAGTTTAAAACAAAAATGAGCAATCTTGAAAAATTTAGAATTCAGTGAATATAAAAGTTATTAAACATTAACATGTATCTGAAGAGGGTTGGGCCTTTGATAAAATCCCACAAAAATATATAATATAAAACATTAGCTGCGCTTCGGACAATAACTCCTGTCATGACTGGAAATGCAACAAATGCTGTAAGGAGAAGGTGTCAAAAATGCATAGATATCAATGGAACACAATTCGAACTTTTATTGTAGCTTAGTTTTTCCTATTTTTGGCAAAATTATTTTATATTATAAGAAGTGTAGTTATTGTTAATAGTTTTCCAGGGCCTCCTCACAAATATATTAAATTTATCGAAAATTAACCACTTTTTCTAGAGATAAATATGACATATGGAGGGTGTCGGGAGAAAATAAGGAATGTCCACCTTCCAGGTAAAATACGTTTGCCATGCCATCTGGCAGCAAAAATAACGTACTACACCATAGTTCGAACGGGCCGGCAGAAAACAAGGAATGTCCAGTTTAAAATGTAAAGAACAGGGAATGTCCAGCAATGACAAGTAGACTTTTGAGTTCTAATAATAGAATCTCTCTGTAGTTGTAGTAAAGTAAATAATGCAGTACGTCGTTGTTTTTAAAGTGTTGTAAAATGGCTGGCGATTCTAAGAATAAAAAGTTAGGTAGAATGTACGAAGTTATGAAAAAATTGCGGTTACAATCGCATGAGTTTGGTGTATTTTGCGAGTGTAAAACACTAAAGTGCACAGAAAAAATAATACAAAATGACAGAGAAAATATCTTGAATTATTTTAACTCTTTAGAATCAAACAACGAGCAGAATTCCTATTTGTGCTCTTTAATATCAGTAACAACCATACAAAGGCGAAGATCAAGAGTTCCAGAATTTTTAGCAATGAAAAAACTATTTCCCGAAGAACCTCGTCCAGAGAAAAAGCCAGTCGTAAAACTCTCTAATGTTTAGGTAAAATACAACAAATATTATTTATAGTGATAGTTAATGTAAGCAGGGGTCCCAAATGTCCTAAAAATCCTAATAATCCTAAAATTTCAATAAACTATGAAAATGTCCTAAAATTGCCCTGAAATTGGATTAATTGTCCTAAAAGTCCTAAAAAATAGCGATATTTTAAACATATTTTTTTAAATTACGCGGTTGAAGCAGTTCAACTGGGTTGGTTACTTCTCACTGCTATGTTAGTTGATTCACAATCATTGCGCCTAAACGCAATGATTGTGAATAGTAATTTCTTGGTAATATTCACTTTATCTATACCGCATTGTAAATCCATTTGATCCTTCACAATTTTAATTGCGGTATAGATAAAGTTAATATAACCAAGAAATTACTAGAATAACTCGTCGAAGAAATATTTAATCGAGTTAGAAAAGAAGAAAGCGAAGGAAGAATAAGATAGAATAAAAAGGAAACGGGAGCAGGAAAACCAAAAAAGAAATGAACAGTCTGCAAAAAGCGAAAGGTGGATGAGCAATGAACAGATTTGAAGAGCCAACTTGAAAAAGAAAAAGTCAATTTAAAAATTGCAAAAAACCTGATTTCCAGCGGAAATGACAAATTAAAATTGGCTGTCAGTTAAGCCATTGAACAAAAGTGATAGATGGATGCTAATGCTATGATCTCAATTAAAAGGCTATAAAAAAAAGTAATGTATGGATGTCATTCCTTTTTTTTTTGCAACATTTTGTTGAATTTTTATGGCAATTTTGTAAAGTTCATGCATTAGAAATATTTTTGTTTTGTTTAGTTTTCTTTTTTTTATCAATGTCAATTTTATCGTTCATGTTCTTAATAAAGTATTGTATTTGTCCTAAAATCATTTATAAAATGTCCTAAAATCCAAAATGTCCATAGAAGCCTGTGTAAGGTTTTTTTTTATTTTTTACAGATATAAGATATGGTCTATACTAAAATTCGCCGACTCACCATGGACAATCCTTGTTTTCAACAAGAAAAAAGAGATGTTACATCATTTATTATCCTGTTTCACAGAAGTTAATGTTCTTTTGTAATAGTTTTTGTAAGTTTGTATTTTCCAATAAATTTTAAGTTATTATCATTGTTTTTGACTTTCTTATTTGTTCAAAAATTTAAATTCTGAAGTAGTTAACTTTACTCTAAAAGTTGCCGGCTGGACATTCCTTCTTTTCACCTGACACCCTTCATATGATATATCACTGGATAGCTAATTTAAGTTGTGATCGAATAATGAAATAATTTACAGGGTGTTCCATTTAAAAAAACACAAGTTGTCTATATCTCGAAAACTGAGGCATGCATAATTTTCTTCTTATCAGCAATGGATTCTACTCAAAAAAGTGCCTTATGAATGTGTTACTCGATTTTCGATTCGACACTTGGTAATTGAGATAGAGAGGTCATCCAAAAATGCCAATTTTCCAAAAAAGACCTGTAGCTCGGTAGTCGAAAAAGATAGACGATCGCGGTTTGCACCATTGTTTGTTTCTCGAAAATCGAGCTCAGGACACCTACCATAGTTTTAGAGAAAACCCCAAATCCCATCTAATTTGGTCCACCCTGTAGAGGAAGTTTAGAAAAAAAATCTGAAAATTGTGTAGGAGTAAACCACGTTCAATTTTAACGATATGAAAAACCGAGTGAAAAACTGTCACTAAGAAAAATTGTTTAGATATAAAATTTATGTCAGAATTCCAATGTGGATAAATCTGCCAGGCGCGTGTTGGAATGATTTTGGGCCTCGGGAAAATACCAAGGGGCAAGGGCCCCAGGCAGAAATCTTATCTCGAAAATGAAAATTGATGAGCGGGGGGAGAAAATCTCAAAAAAAGTCCTCTCACATTTCGCAAGTGGCTTCCTCTTTTAGGATTTCTTTCTTACAGTACACAGTATAGTACAGACATGACCCAATATATAGATGGCACAACAAATGTAATTTTATTTTTAAATTATTATTGGGATTATGAACACCAGCTGACAATTACTGATACAGTAGCAATTACTAGTGCGTTTACTCAATAACTTATTGAGGATTTAATAAGGTTTACTGACAAATATAATGCAATAAGAGATTTCTTCCGGGTGTTGCCTTGACGTTTCGCTGATCATGCTGTCAGCTTCTTCAGAAGTTGTGTTCTGCTCCTCTTTACTTTGGCGCTATTTCGCTTCGCTGCTCATTCGCTGTGCTTTGTTGACTGTGACTGTTTAAACAACTAGTGCTTGGCAAAGCCAGTCTTCATGTATTACTCAGTCGATACCCATCTTCTCTATTGAAGTTGTGCACGTTTTTCATAATTTCAAACGATTCTCTAATTATCCTTGAATAATAGCGCATATTTCTATTCAATATTTTGATGTTCTCGTAGTCGATTTTCTGGTTCTCATTCTGATGAACATGTTCTGCCACTGCAGACTTATCTGTGTACCGGGTCTTGTGTTTCTCTGGTGTTCCTTGATTTTGCACTAGATACTACGCCATGTCTGTCCGATATAACTTACCACATGAGCACCTCAATAAAATTGGTAAACACCCTTGGCTAGTCTAGGGATGGGGTTCTTGTTTGAGGAATTGGTAAACACCCTTGGCTAGTCTAGGGATGGGGTTCTTGTTTGAGGGAAGTCCTTGTTGAATTTTGTCTACCGTTCGGAAACGTACGTATTCTTCAACTTATCTGTGACTCCAGGCTAGACCAGTAGGTCGTTTCTGTTCTTCTGTCGTCTTCTCCGGTGGTTGATAATTCGTTGTATGTCCCTTTATTTTTCTCTAGAGCTTGTTGGACGTACCTGAGTTCTTCTGGTTTGCTTTCGTCCTCATATATTACATTGGCTCTGTGGAACAATGTTCTGATTAACGACCTCTTATGTTATGGATGGTGGTAGGATGAAGCATGCAGGTAACGATCGGTATGTGTTCGCTTTCTGTAAACTTTATGGGACAACTTATTGTCAGTTATAATTATAAATGCATCACAAGTAAATTGTTACAGGCTGCAGATTTAACAAAATAATGCAATCCGCATTATCTTAGGAGTAAATTGATTTGCAAACATTAATGGATTGTTGGAAGTATTAAGCTGGTTTGATATAAAAAAAAGAATATGTGTATTCAAACAATGTTAGTTGTTTATGAAATATTAAATAAGACGGTACCCGAATGTTTATCCTCGATAGTGGTGAGTGTATATAATACTAGAAATAAAAATAACTGTTATGTACATACAACACTCTCACAATTGCATTTTGTATAAAGGTATTATTGAATGTAGCTCTTTACCCAACGACCTAAAAACAGCTAATAACAATGGTTTATTCAAATCAAAGCTTATCATATAGGTAGGTAAAAGAAAATATGTAAATATACGCATAGATGTAAATAAAGTATGTATTTAGGAGTTTCTATTTTATTCGTATATGTGTAAAATTATTTGAACATTAATGTAATATACGCACTTACTCGGCGCCTGTGGTGTATATACTTCATGTATTATCTCCTAGATAAATGAACGCTTTTTATCTATTCTTGGTTTTTCATTGCACTTTTAAATAAAACCAGATATGCTAAACTACATACAATATCAGATTTACGTGATATACCAGTTAGTAAACACCAGACTATAATGACTTTAAGAGTCCATCGACAACTTACAACGAACAACCTTGGGTAGAGTTTGGCCCTGCAATTAATGTCACTGGAATTAGCAAGTACGAGTATTCGGCAATCTGTAACCGTCAACTCTTAAGGTATAATCATGCTGACAAGTTTTACCGGATGAACAATTAGAAAATTATAATTACCGTAGTCTGTGAATCCAGCCCTGGAAGCAATGCCAGTGCCCACGCAACAGGCTTGACAACTTTCAAGTTTCTCTCGATAATGGCAATTTAAAAGTGAGGATCACCAGACCCATTCGGATGTTATAAAAGATTACGTTTCTAATAAAATGTGACCGTGTCCCAAGAAAGGGACCTACCTTTTCCCTAAAATATACGCCTAAAATATGGTTTTTCATGTTTTGACCGTTTCATAACTTTTAAACCTTTTTAATGCAACTAAAATATATTTTTTTGTTTTTGCGGTTTAGACGCAGTATACTACGTAGATTGCCCTCCGACTACGAGCATTACTATAAATTACACTTTCAGTGTTGTTAAACTTTAGAAGCGTTTTTCTTAGAAACATACTTTAGGCATAAGGTCCCTTTAACCCAATATTTGTTTTAGTTTTTAGAAATGTCGAATGAAAAGAAAACTCCTAATAGTCCAGTTAGAACAGGTAAAATAGCCTCAGAAAGCACAGCAACAACGAAAAAACTGGTCCCTTCATGAAAGTTTAAGTTATTTTTAGCATAAGTTTGAAGAATCTGAAGAGTCCTTAAAAATTGGAAGGGTGGAAAGGTGTTTTTTGAGTGGGGAAAGGGAAGAGAATTACTGAAAACCACAAACTTAATAAAATAGGCAAGTGGGGTGTCGTTTTCTAGATTTTTTTGACTGCTAAATCTAATAAAAACAAAACCAAGTTGATAAAACCAACCTGTGTCTATGAAAGACATTGTATTGGTATACAACTTGAAAAATCCCGTTAAAAAATTGAAATCAAAGCAAGTTGAAAGAAATGTTTTTCCCTCTTCTCTTATTTGCTTGCTGTATGGAATGAAACCAATGTAATCTAAACATCTCACACCACAGTTCAACATGACAGAAGATACTCCAGTTTTTCCTAATCAAGAAAAATTTCTGTCTAATGTGGAAAACAAAAAGCAACTTATACCTATGTCGAAAAATCAATTTTCTTGTAACAGCATTGAAGTGAAACAGTCTTTTGGGGATGCTGACAAGCTTAAAGTGGCTATCCAAAAAGGTTCCACTGCAATTGTTGCTCAAGATACAGATAAGATATGGTTCTTATGACTGCTCTGGTCAGTGAGAATCGGAATGTATATATGTCGAAAAATTAAATCGGTCGAACCAAGTAAAAAGTTTTTTCTGCTGCTCCATTACAGCGCAGCGACAACGTGTGGATGTTAAAAACTACATTATTTTAGCCCTTGTATTCACTGGTTGTAACACTGTAAGTGCAATCTATGGAAAAGGAAAAGGAAAAAAACAGGTACTACAACAGAAATAGGTTTGAAGGAAAGCATATCAACATTCAATAACATGAATACTACTCACGACGGAGTCTAGAAAGCTGAAGAAACAATATTTCTGTATTTGTACGGATCAAAAGATGGGAATGATTCTCAACTTCGGTGCATAATGATTCAGAAATCATCGAAGAAAACGACATCAAAATTGAAATCACTCCCACCTTCTGAGGCAAGTGCTGCGCAGCACTCCTTCCGCACATATTACCAACTTCAAACCTGACTTGGAAATAAGTTAAATCCACATGATTGAGGTTGGGAAAGGCATCACGGAGACTTGAGACCACGGCAAACGACATTTGATCATGAGTAGATCATGAAACTGATATTCTGGTCCCGTAAGGGAAATTGTTCAATAATGTTGTGCACAGGTGCAAAAAGTGGTGTGAAATGTTCATCACTTTATAATAGGGGTGAAGAAGTAAACCGTGTTAATACAGACTCAGAAGCTTTTCCTGATGACTACTCAGCAATCAACTTAGAAGACTGATGAAGAAGAATGTGAACTTGCTGATGATGATAACGATCAACAATAACAATATTTTATCTTCATTAATAGACCCATTTATGTTTTTTTCTCAATTTTTTGATATAAGTACTTTTAAATATTACTTCCACGTCCAGTGGAAGTATAGTAACGACAAAAAAATTTTTTTAAAATTTTTATTGTCCAAATAGGCTTAAAATGTCATGAAACGTCGATATTTTAATTTTGAGCGAAAAAAAAAACAATTCTGTCTGTCTGTCTGTAACTTTTTTTTGTGCGCACGTTTACTCTGGAACCGTTTGAGATATTGACTTGAAATTTGGTACACATATGTACTTTAACGAGATCTAGAACTAGATTATATTTTCATCTTGTTCCGTCGAAGGGTTGGGGTGTAAATTGGGGTAAATTTGGGGTAAATGGGTAAATCAAGCAGGTAAGAGTCCACGAAATTGGTATTTAGTATATACAAGAGAAGCTAAGGTCTCAAAAAAAAATGTTGGCATTAGCCACCCCCACCCCCTTATTAAAGGGGATGAAAAAAAAATGTGATTTAGTGTATGTACAGGAACCAGAAACCTCAATATTTTTTACTTCATCCACCCCCCCCACTACCACCCCCACCCCACTACCGATGTGGGGTATCGTTTTATGGGTTTTTGGGGCAGAAGATTTCAAATATTATATTATTAAAGTTCCATAAACAATTATTTTCACATACAAAGTTTTTTCGTTGTGAGTGACTTGGATAGAGAATCTGGATGTGGAAGTAGTGATTCCTTGGGCAGCGGTTTTTTAAAGGATTTTGCAAGTTTTACATCAATTAAATGCCTTTTTCTTATACACATGTTGGTTTTATCGACTTGATTTTGTTTTTTGTTAGATTCAGCAAACGACACCACACTTGCCTATTTAATTAAGTTTTTGATTTTCGATAATTCCCCTCCCTTCCCCCATCAGAAAAACAACTTCAAATTTGTAGGGACTCTTCAGATTTTTCAAATTTACGCTAAAAATTACTTGTCCCCAGATTGTTGAACCTGTAATCAGCACGTCGCAAGATTGAGGAAGGTATGGAAGTAAGTCAGGATTGGATTTGTCTGCCTAAATTTTTAAGGTGTCCAAAAAGACCCTGAGTTTGTGAATTCAAGCTTGGTCGGGAATCGAGAAATTTTTTCTTTGAATGCAAAAAACCACAAAATCGTAGATTGTTGCATTCTACATTAAATAGTACTTCTCAGAACAAACAAAGCTGATAAATTCTGCACAAAACAAAAAAATTCGGATTATTAAATTTTCTATATAATTGTTGAATATTCTGTAGTACAGTTTCGCACAGTTTTTTGAAAGTTGATTTTTTAGATATAATTGTTATGCTTGTAACTTTAACCATCTCCCCATGATGCCACCTTTATTGGTGAAATGTTCGTCAGTATACAATGCAGAATTTTTGTATTTGTACAACACACTTCATGTACATTTTGTTTCTTAAAATATTTTGTAGTTATTGATCGATTTTTTTCTACATCAATAGGGTTCTTCCTCTAGCTAAGTCTAAATTTCAATTCAATGGGTACGATTTTCGGGCTCAAAATATGACAAAAATTGGGGTGCTTTGTTTGAACAAGGTGGATTTAAGTAGTGCGCGGAGCAACATAACTTGCCCAAACGGCTCCAAGATCAAGGCATGTAACCGTTTTTTACGTGTGCATTAAAAAGTAATAAATAGGTAAATGATTTCATAGGATTTACATCTATAAATAAATTGACTGCAGGTTTTAAAAACTGGGTATTAGTTTTGATATCAGCGGCGTTAGATATCTTCATTAATGGAGGTTTGTAACTCCGTTGTGACGCCACTATTGTTAAATAATAAATTGTTTACAGGAGGATGTTGCCGTTAAAAGAAATGAACACAGCCTAAAGGACACCGCACGTTTTATAGGTAAATTGGTAGCCTGTCGAATTTGATGAATTTTTGATATGTTGTAGTTCAACTGATTCTGAGCAATAAGATCCTCTGGAAAAACTTCAAATTATGGTCAGTTTCTCCGATAGATGGCGCCGAAGACTGCACCTGTCCCTCGATACTATACCACGATTTCTCAAAACTACTGCAGTTATTGAAATGATAACTGCTGAAAATGAATAACCAGACTGTTTACCATTATTTGGTCTTAGATTGATGTGCCTGAACTTCCGGTTTTGCCGGAAGTGACGTCAAATCACGTTTTTTCGAATGCACAACACCCGTTTTACTTCAATTTAATAATCATATGTATATATAAATAGCTTTATTAAACATTGATGCTAGCTTGATACCGGGTACATCATAATCTTGGTACAAAACAAAGTTGATTTTATTTTTCAAGATATAAAATTGCAGTTGTGTCTAGTCAATGAAAACTAATTATTTGTGAGACCTTTAAGTAAAATAGGCAGTTTTTGTTTATTTATAATACAATAAACCTTATTATTTTTAGAAAAAATTGCATAACTGATTATTTTAATTTTTTAAAAATATTTACTTATTTTATAATCATTAACAGAAATCAAACCAAAAAAAAACTTTATTTCAAATTAATTAAACCTCATTCATACAGAAAATAAATCCTACGTGCGGCATGTTAGGTTTTATAATAAGAATGACATAATTTGAAACTTAGAAAAGCAATCGCAACGCATATACACATGTATATCTAGTTCATGTTTTTAAACCGTTTTTAATATAATCTACCCTTGTTTCATCCAGTCTTTCATTGCGCCTCGCACCATGCATGTGTGGCTGGCTCCTACGCGTGATAGGGAAGGAATGCTGTTCTTTGTTAATTCATTTGAAATAAAGTTTTTTGGTTTGATTTCTATTAATGAATGATTAAAATAAATATTTAAAAAAATTAAAATAATCAGCTATGCAATTTTTGTTAAAAATAATAAGGTTAAATATATTATAAATAAACAAAAATTGCCTCTTCTACTTAAAGGCCACAAATAATTAGTTTTCATTGACTAGACACAACTGCAATTTTATATCTTGAAAAATAAAATCAACTTTGTTTTGTACCCGGTATCAAGCTAGCATCGATGTTCGATCAGCCAATGCACGTACTTGCTTTGTAATAAGATATTGAATTTTAATAAATCTACTTATATGTATGATTATTAAATTGAAGTAAAACGGGTGTTGTGCATTCGAAAAAACGTGATTTGACGTCATTTCCGGTAAAACAGGAAGTTCAAGCATATCTAAGATCAAATAATGGTATCATAACATATCAAAAATTCATCAAATTTGACAGACCACCAATTTACCTACAAAACGTGCGGTGTTCTTTCATTTAAATATCTGAAGACACCCTTAGCCCAGACGACAGAGAACATTTTTATAGTGAAACCCACAAAAAGTTGCAAACTGAATAATTTTTTTTTTAATGAGTTCGTGAAAATGTGTAGAATAATATCCTGAAAAGTTTACATTCCGCTCGGAGGCAGAACATAAAAAAACAAGTGAAAAAAAAAAAATTTTTAAATTAAGTCAGGGCAGGAAAAAATTAAAAATACAGGTGGATAGACTTACGTGTTTCCGAACAAAAAATATCCTAATAAAATTTTTCGCTAAAGCCACGGTATTCCTGGAAAAAAATAGTGAAGTAACCTTGTCACGGTTAAATGCATACTATGGAACCTCTAAAAATTCTTAGCTGTTCTATCGAGTAAAATAAAGCTTTTTTTTCTTTCTGATTACACGTTTTAAACATTTTTCTTAGTGAATAGGAGGATAAATAGTGAATATGGAGGGAAAATATATAATTATCAATGCATACACAGACACTACACATACCCGCTGAATCGCTCGCATGAATTTTTACGTGCCTTTACTGTATTGTATTTATTACAGGTACATTTCAGCTATATCCAATGGATTCCTTATACATTTGTTAATGTATTGGAAAAGTTCCAGAATTTGTATTCAAAACAATCAAAGATATTTTCATAGTTATAAGGATAAGATCGTGAAAATCGCAATTTTTTTATCATGTTTTCAAAAAAATGCATACAAGTAAACGATTTTGTGTTTGAACATTCGAAAAATATACATTTTTTCCGAAATAGTGATATTTTATTTTTTCCAAAGGGTCAATCTCTCGACAAGTTACAGCCTCCAATACATATATTTATCAAAAAAAATCATAAAGCAAGGAAATTAAAATGATTTGAGATATACTTTTTTTTAATCCTCGTTACTACAACGTAATAAACCATAATAATCATGAAGTGTACATACTTTTAAACAGTTCTCAATAAAGAAAGAATTTTTTTGAAGGGCTTTTATTTTTTTCTATATTGTTTATTGCGACGATTGGAGTTCGGGCGTGATAATATATATAAGTATATTTTTCCCATCCATCCTTTGCTTGTATTGTTTAAAACAAAAAAGCATCAGAAAGCTACAATTTCCATCTTTTAAATGAACCAACACTGATGTAGATCGAACAAATTCTGATTTAGTGACATGTAATTCAGTGCGTCGGTGTCACAGTCATGCGTATTCAAGCGCGTGCACGCATGGATCTCGCTCCGAGTTGTAACGTTACACTTGACACTATTTTTTTCCGGGAAAACCGTGGCTTTAACGATAAATTTTGTTAGGACATTTTTTTGTTCATAAATACGTGATATATCCATCTGTATTTTTTATTTTTTTCTAGCTTGATTTAATTTCAAAATTTTGAGAAAATGGATGAAAAAAATTTTGTTTTCACTTTTTTTTTATGTTCTGCACCCGAGCGAACTGTAAACTTCTCAGGATCTTATTCTACACACTTTCACGAACTCATTAAAAAAAAGTTTACACAATTTGCAATTTTTTGTGGGTAAATATCTACGTCGACTGGGCTACTTATGTTAAAAACGTAGATAAAAAAAAACCGCTGCCCAAGGAATCACTACTTCCACATCCAGATCCTCTATCGAAGTCACAACGAAAAACTTTGTATTTGGAAATAAGTTCCATAAACTTTAATAATATAATATTTGAAATCCTCTACCCCAAAAACCCATAAAACTATACCCCACATGGGTAGTGGGGTGGGGGTGGTAGTGGGGGTGAATGAAGTAAAAAATATTTTGAGGTTTCTGGTTCTTGTACATACACTAAATCACATTTTTTTTCATCTCCTTTAATAATGGGGCGGGGGTGGTAATGGGGGTGGCTAATGCCAAATTTTGTTTGAGACCTTAGCTTCTCTTATATATACTAAATACCAATTTTATGAACTCTTACCTGCTTGATTTACCAATTTACCCCAATTTACCCCCCAACCCTTGGACAGAACAAGACGAAAATAAATCTAGTTCCACAACTCGTTAAAGTACATATGTGTACCAAATTTTAAGTCAATATCTTAAACAGTTCAAGAGTAAACGTGGGCACAAAAAAAGTTACAGACAGACAGACAGAAATTTTTTTCCCTCAAACTTAAAATCTCGACGTTTCATGACATTTTAAGCCTATTTGAACAATAAAAATTTTTTTGTCGTTACTATACTTCCACTGGATGTGCAAGTAATTAGATAAAAGTATAAAATATCAATTAAATGGTTATTTAAAAACGTTCCCTACAGGCCTTATAGACCTCCTGCATTATAAAGTATCAAACAGAATAGTGTACACTGTTTAAGTTACAACATATAACTACTAAACGGACACAGAAAATACATTTAATATGTAAATTTTAAAGCTAGTATTTAAATTAACAGTTTGTCGATTTACTTTTATTGATATCGATATGATTTCTAAATTAATGTACGTAATTATCAGGATATCCCGTATATTATGCTTATAAAAGCTGTCGTCTATTTGTCACAACAAACAATAATACAAATTTGCATCAATTTTCTCTGTGTTGAAGATAATTAAACAACTGTACATCAAAATTTCCGATTGTGCACCAGTTAAATATAAATAAATGTTTGGAATTGTGCGGGAAATCAAATTTTATCGGAAAAAACACTGCAAAATATAGAGCGAAATAAAACGAAATTCAGGTACCCAGATCGTTGCCATGACGCTGTAAGCCCGGATGGCGAAGCAGTTGGTTGCCCGGCAACCGTTTTTGTGAGGTCTTTGCTCCGGAGACACAGTGTACTATATACAGCTAACGAAGCTTTTCCGACATTTCCATAGATTGAGGTAGAGCTTTAGTAGGGATTGCGTTTGTCTTTTCACCAAAATACATTTTACATTCAGATGTCTATTGATTTCAGAAAAAACCCTAGCTTGCTTAAATTTAACGATGTTGTAAAAATAAAATAGTTTTTTTTTGGGCGATATTTCTAAGGATCTGTTCTGGCAATTACTTTCTTTATTATAGATAGATAGATCAAGAAGAACTAAAAAAAATATGTTGCTATTTGAAATAGATATGGAGTCACTGGCGTTTGTTTCTTTCGTTTTAATATCTTTTGCTTTTATATCTGGAAAAAAATAATACTGTCCGTCATACATTTTCTGTTTATCATCATTATTCAAGTATTGACACACGATTTGTGATTCATACCATTCCATAGGCCACCCCTTACTATATGTCTAACAACATCACGCCATCTGCCGCGGTTGTCTGTCAGGAGCACGGCCTCACGAACAGGGTTGAAAAAAAAAAACAGTTTTTCTTCATTTTAAACAAAAAAACAGTTTTTTTTGTTTAAAACATGTTTTTTTTAAGTTTTAAATGGTATGTTTAAAACAGGTTTAAAACTATATTCAACTAAAATTAAATGGTGCCAGGCACACTATGTCTGCCACTACTACTTGATGTCAGATGGCGCTTTTAAATGGATTTTACAGCACTCTGCAAATAAAATGCTCAGTTTAGTGCATGTGACCACTATATCGGAATGGACCATGATCGGCACTTTTCCTGCTTTTCCACAAACTCCAAAATACAACGTGATCTACCAGGACATGCGGAAAATTTAACAGTAGGTTGTCCACACCGAAAGGAGTTAAAAAAATGAAAAATTAAAAAAAAATGACCAAAAAAATTACCTTATTTTTTTGTAGAAATGCGTCGCCAATGACTTCAACTAATCTAACGTAACGCGGTACAACCATATCACTTTATCAGACTTGGGATTGACACTACTGACAGCAAAGCTGGGTAAGATAGAAGTGACTTTTTGGTTTTAATCAAATCACAGTACAAAAATACCGAAATAAATCGAAGACATTGATCTCATGCTGAAACAACAAGCAGATATATGAGATATTTAGTTAAACCGGTCAATGACACGGCGGTGTAACTATTGTACAACCGGAAGCAAAAAACGCGGCTCTCTAGATTCAGCGGCACGGAGCCAGCCTTGTCGGCATGCTTTGAACTCATTCGTAAAAGTGAACTGGTCCGCTGGAATTCCAATTATCTTCAAAGCGTACCAACAATGTTGGCTACCTGCCGCTGGATCGTGTGTAGACCTCTTTTTTTTTATCTCGCCGGCCGGCTTCACTTTTTATGCCAATTAAAGAAATGTAAACAACTCGAATACGTTCTTTCACAAGTAAGTTCGTCGACCTATTCAGAAGTAGGTCAGGACTTACTCAACATCAGTAGTGTATCTTCGCAAATTGACTAATAATTTAATATACTAAATTACCTCAGAATCCTCTAAAATTTTGGAGGGGCTTTCCCACATTGAAGACTAGCACACCATTTTATTTTTCGCATTTCTTGGTAGATCACGTTGTAATACATTTATTTAAAACATCGTACTGTGTTTTAAACAGTTGTTTAAAACATCGCATTGTGTATTAAATATGTTTTAAACATGTTTTAATCACTTTGTTTAAAACATGCCAACCCTGCTCACGAAAGCTTTGATGTGAGTATACGCGCAAGAATATGTAGACGTCATCATCCTAATAATAGGAAAATATGAGAGCGCTGCATCGAAAATGATGCAGCCGAGTCGGCTACACGGTAGGCAGATGGTGTGCCCAGGGAGGTCTGTTCGTAAACTAGGGAAGACCACTGTGACTACTTTAACAAGAAAAAAAAAAAAGGAACTCAATCTCGGAAAATTATATCTCTGGAAAAAAGAATTGCATGTGAGCAATGAAGTTAATTTGGAACTGATTCTAAACTTCAAAGCATACCTAGACAAAGTGACTACAAAAGCCACGCACAACTTATGGACCTGCAGAAGAATGCTAAGCAAGAACTGAAGATTACAACAAAAAATGGTGTACTGTGGCTGTACCAAGGGATTGTGGTAGTCTACGCTTCCCTGATCTGGTGGCTGAAAAACACGAGGCAAAGACAAAACTAAGAAAGGTGCAGACTAGCGTGTCTAAGGATAACGTGAGCAATGTCAACAACACCTACCGCAGCCATGGAAGCCAGCTTACATCCGCTACATTTAGTCGCGCAAGATGAGGTGCTGCTAGCAGCATGTAGTCTGAAAACCACCGGATACTGGACCCTTGAAAAAAAAAAGTATACAATACCGAGATTTTTTAACAAATAGAAAAGAATCGACTACTAAACATGCAACGAGACAGAATCAGCACAAAAAATAATGTAAGAAACCTTCAGGGTACTGATACCTGACGGGAGAGAAAGGAATAATGCAACTGCAAAGATACCAAACGTACCATATGGTATAATCACGGTGAAAAACATGGAGTTACAAGGATCAACCAGGGGCAGACCTGAACTTGGGTAGCACCGCAACAGTGTTCCATGCGGAACAGGAGGGGAGAGAGTGAGAAATCTCAATAAAATTTTTCTGAAGGTCTCATATAATTGATGAGTGAAGGGGAGAAATTTATGGTTTTCGACTTTTCTAAATTAATAAACCAATGCAGGACTTTTTTGTGTTGATGCGGGATTTTTGCAAGACGGTTCATTTTGCGGGACAGCGTCTCGAAAAACGAGACTGTCCCGCCTAATCCGGGACAAATGGTCACTTTACCTAGAATATGATGCTAGAGACTTATATTGGCTGGCATATTTCTTGGAAAATCGAGCATTAATCCATTGGCCTGTCCAGGCAATTCGTATCGTAATAAATGCCTCCAGATCCAAATTTCGAAAACTTAATATTTTGTTATCTCAAAATCCAAACAAACTTGGAAAATGTGTATTAACTAAGTAATTTCTTTTGAAAGGATTGTATAGATTTATTTACAGTATTTTATCAGGCAATGTCTTAAAATAACAGTATTTTAAGTCATTAATAATAATAATAATTTTTGATCCCTTTGATCACAATATATGACATAGGACGGGTCAAAGAAACAGTACATGTAAAAATACAAAAATTGTCATAAATATATAGAAATAATATTACAGACACCTATATAATTACATATGTATAAAATATAAAGAACAATGTATATACAGTGTGTCCACGGATGGACTTAACTATACTTATAAAAATGGTTATTTTCAATTTTTAGAAAAAAACTTATTCTTCATAATTTCTTTTGCTTGTTATATAAATACGATTCACGTTGAGAAAATTTGATTTTGTTATACAGGGCGCGCAAAAATTATAAAGATTTGAATTTTCAATATAAAAATTTTTAAAATCAATCTTTTTGAGGCAATGGGATAAAGGAGCTTAAAAGCAGTAATCGCAAAGCCAAATAAATTTTTTTCATGGGAGTTATTGTTACTAAGTTATTTGATTTTAAAAATTAAATCGATTTTTCCCCATATCTTGTTATCGATTAATATGTTTTAAAGACTATGTATTACTTGTAAAAAACGTTGTTTGTAACTATTATTAATAAGTTTGGGTGTAAATGTTGTTTCATAGTTTTTCAACTCAGGTCCTACTTCATTGAATTAGCTCTTAGTAATTAAGATTGCCGCTGTGAAATAATGCTTAGGTGACATTGTTATTTGTTAACATTTGTCAATTAATATCTTTAGAAAAATGTTGACCCTAGAGCAGCGCATTTACTTGAGTGTTATGGTATTAGAGAAGTGTCCTAAAAATACGCGATAGAAGTTTTCCACAGGAAGTTTCCAGGTGTACAAGTTTCTGTAAATGCTTTAAGAAATATGGTTCGTAAATTCGATGTTTACGGTGACGTTAAAGATGTGAAAAAAACAAAAAAAAGACATGATGAAAATGATGCTACAACAATTTTAGTGTTAGAATCAGTTCGCAATAATCCCCGACTTCCTTTGAGAGCAAGAGCGAGTCAGGTGGGTGGTGTATCTAAGAGTCACGTACACAATATTCTGTCCGCAAATTTTCACGCATTCAAACCAACCTTTATCCATAAACTTCAAGAAGGTGATGATTCATATCGACTTGAATTCTCTTTACTAATGGGTGAACGCATAATGGAAAGCCGTAATTTTCACCATCATATAATATTCAGTGACGAATCTACATTTACAATAAATGGGATAATCTCCAGTCAAAATTGTCGCTTTTGGGCAAAAGAAAATCCACACTTCAGGAGTCATACAAACAGCCAAAAATTTAAGAAAGTCAACGTATGGTGTGCGTTAACGTTCAGTAAAGTAATTGGTCCATTTTTCTTGGAAGGAAGACTTAATGCAAATTATTATTTAGAAATTCTTAGTGAATACTTTTTGCCACAAATGGATGAAGTAAGTTTGGAATTTAGAAGAAATATGATATTCCAACAGGACGGCTGCCCAGCGCATAGTGCAATGATTGTCACCGATTGGCTAAATGAACATTTCCCCGAAAAATGGATTGGGCGCCATGGACAGATAAACTGGCCAGCGCGGTCTCCGGACCTCATCTCAATGGATTATTTTCTGTGGGGGCATCTTAAGCCAAAAGTGTATGCAACTGACATGCAAGATAATATTGAGATTTTAAAAAACAGAATCACTGATGCCATTGCTACAGTGACACCAGATATTCTTCACAATGTTTATAACGAATTTCGAAAAAGGATGGAGAAATGCGTTGACGTAGGAGGGTTTCATGTTGAGTAAGCACGTTACTGTATAAATACTTAAGTTAAATAAATACTTTCTCACATTTAATTAAAAAAAAAATTGTTCTGTCTATTTTTAATATCAAATAACTTAATAACAATAACTCCCATGAAAAAAAATATTTGGCTTTGCGATTACTGCTTTTAAGCTCCTTAATTCCAATGCCTCAAAAAGTTTGATTTTAAAATTTTTTATTTTGAAAATCCAAATTTTTATAATTTTTGCGCGCCCTGTATAACAAAATTAAACTTTCTCGACGTGAATCGTATTTATATAACAAGCAAAAGAAATTATAAAGAATAAGTTTTTTTCGAAAAATTGAAAATAACCATTTTTATAAGTATAGTTAAGTCCATCCGTGGACACACTGTATACACATATACATACATACACATATATGACATGACAAACAGACATAAAAAAAATACAGAATAAATAATAAAATATAATTTAGACAGCATCATTATCGTCAACAAAGTCTTTTATACTATAATAACCTTTATTGGCTAGGTATGCCTTAAGTTTGTTTTTAAATTTGAGACTATTTGTAATTTCACGAATTTCTTTGGGTAAAGCATTATATAAAATGATACAATTAAAGAGAGGTGACTTTTTAAAGGTGCTTGTACGATGAGCAGGTATACTCAAAAGATCGCCATGCCTCGTCAAGTAATTATGATAGTTTAGTCTTTTTTCAAACAGGCTTAGGTTAGTTTTTGTGAACGTTATACATTTAAGGATGTATATAGACGGTGTCGTGAGGATACGTTGTTCTTTAAATACGTCTCTACAACTAACATTTACTTTTAAATCAAAGATTAGCCTGATAATTTGGCTGCTGGTTTCCAAGTTTTCTTCCGCGTAGACTTGACTGACCAGCCTGTCGTGGTCTTCTTCTGAAGCGAAGTGAGCTCTGCTGGACTGAGCTCCTCTATTTATACAGGTTATCAGGAGGCGTGTTGCGGATCATTGCTCATGCGGAACATTGACTTCCACGTTATTGGTAATAGTAGTCCGGTGTCACAGTTATAGTTATTCGGATGTTTATCTATTTCAATGGCTTCTCTGTATCTTCTTGGCCAATAATTCTTGGTGTTGGCTAATTTCTTTGTTTTGTCGAATTTTATCAAATGGCCGGTTTCTTCTGAATGTTCGGCAACTGCTGATTTAGTAGAATTTCCCTTTGTATTTCTAATGTGTACTCTGAGTCTGGTGTTTATACGTCGTTTGGTCTCTCCGATGTAAACTTGTCCGCAGGAACATGGAATGCTATATACTCCTGGTGTTTCTAATTCTTCTGAACCTTGGTATTTGGGAAAATGTTGTGCCACCTTCTGTTTCGCATTAAATATTACTTACTACTTCTTTTTCTCCAAAACTCTTCCGATTCTATCCGTACATCCTTGTATATACGGTAGGTAAGCTGTTGCCGTGTATTTCTTTTCTTTTTTTTCTTCTGTTCTGGTTGAATCTTGTCTCTTTATTGCGTTGTCTATGTCCTTCGGTTTCTGTCTATTTTTCTGTAGTGATGTTTTTAAGGTCCGATATTCTGTCTCGCAAATTTGCTTTGTTGTATGTACTAGTGTGTTAAAGACGGCCTGTTTTTGTGCTGGGTGGTGGTGAGAATTAGCGTGTAGGTATCTGTCGGTGTGCGTCGGTTTTCTGTATACCTTGTAATCCTCCATTATCCTTCTTGAACACGAGGACGTCCAGAAATGGAAGTTGGCTCTCTGTTTCTATTTCCATGGTGAATTTGATCTTATGATGTAAGCTGTTCAGGTAGTCCTTGCAATTCTCCAGTTCTTCGCGGCCATGTTGCCATGTAATGAAAGTGTCGTCTGCATATCTAAACCAACATTTTGGTTTTAATTGGTAGTTGTCCAAGGCGTATATTTCGAATACTTCCATAAATAAGTTGGCGAGTACTGGTGATACATTGCTGCTCAATCTTTTTGTTTATATGCTGCTAAGGTGTCCAAACCGTTGTTCTCCAATTCTTCCCGAGCCAATTCTATCGCCTCATTAACTGGTATATTTGTAAATAGTGATATTATGTCAAAACTGACTAGTATATCTTCTTGGTCCTCTGTGATGTTCTTCAGCTCTTGTATGAAATGGTGCGAATTCCTGATATGGTGTTCTGTTTGTTCAATAAACGCTTTAAGTATGTCTGCTAAATATCTTGCTAGCGCATGGGTTGGTGAATTCACTGCACTTACAATTGGTCGAAACGGAACTCCTGCTTTGTGGATCTTGAGTAGGCAGTAGAATAGATGGTATCAGTTTCTACTGGTGCTCTATTGGTATGCAGGATTCCTTGATCGTCTTTGTTACCTGTTTTTCGATGGTCCTTGTTGGATTTCTTGTGATTTGGACGTAAACTTGATCTTCTAACAAGTTTAGTACTTTCTGCTAGAAATCTGCTCTATCCATTAGTACCGTGACATTTCCTTTATCCACTGGCAGAACTGTTACGTTGGCATTGTCCGTGAGTGTTTTTAGGGCCTGTCTTTCTTCTCTCGTTTGGTTTCGGTGGCTTGGCTTGTTTTAAAATGGCTGCTGATGTTGCTCAGATTTCTTCTGCGTCTTCCCTGCATCGCTAGTAAAGAGTTGATTCCAAGGAACTTTCTATGTCTTCCCTCGGTATTGATCTTGGAGTAACGGCATAATTGAAACCGTTGCAGATAATGTTGTGTCGGCATCTAACGGTAATGATGACATGTTTATGACAACTTTGTTGCTTTCTAATTCCGGTTGATGTGGATGCTGTGTGCTGTGGAATTTCTCAAACTTTTTCTCCTGCGTTTCTCTTGATTTATCTGCCGCTGCCCTTGCCTTGTTGGTGGAAAGTCGGTCAATTGTTGACCATGTCTCTTCATTTAGGATGATGGTTAATCGAAGGTGAAGCTCGTAGAGCTGTTTGGGTACGCCGTCTAGTTGTCTTCTGTTATCCTGGATTTGTTCTCTCAGCAGGGCTCGACTGGCTCGGTTCAAAATTGTTCTGGCCTTCCTTGATTGTAAATGAAGGGGAAAGGAAGAAGGAAGGGAAGAAGACCCGGAAACCGGCAGCCAGATCATCAGCTTCTCGACACCAAGATTTTAAGTCATTGTCTGATAAAATATTGTAAATAAATCTATAAAATCCTTTCAAGATACGCCCAAGGGTAGCTATTATACGAGTAAAATAAGTTGTATATTCTGTTGCTTCTGAAGTAGTTTCCACAGACATCAAAACACTTGAATAATATTACTCGAGGTGCGTTTCACCAAACATGTTGGCATCATCTGGAGACTAGTTTTAATCGGCTTCAGATGATGTCAACATGGTTGGCGAACCGCGCGTTGAGTAATATTATTCAAGTGTTTTGGTGTTTGTGGAAACTAATTTAGAGGCAGCTTCACAGCGTTACCACATTTGGTAGATTTTTATTTCTTTTTAGTAGAATTTTAAGGATTTTTGTAAAGTTTGGTAGGTAAAATTTGCTGGCAGATTTCTGATAATTATTATCAGAAATCTACCAGCAAATTTTACCTACCAAACTTTACAAAAATCCTTAAAATTCTACTAAAAAGAAATAAAAATCTACCAAATGTGGTAACGCTGCAGCTTCACATCAAAGGTTCCAGTCCCCTCCAGGATGTATATTCTGTTACCCAGAGACATTTATAAAATGTACTCGAATATACATATTTTACTGCTAATTTCCGATATCTGGACCACAAAAACTTCTTTTTTTTTACTCTTTATTTTCAACTGACACGAACTCGATAAAAATAAAGCGTTCTAGCAAACCCCTGCAAATTAATTTTCAATAGAAATGCGGGAAAAGTACGTTGGGGATATCAAATTGGTTTCCAAGGGTCAATGAATGTGGGTGGACAAGAGTGTCTTATTGAAATACGGACGGGAAAATTAAAGGTCATATTGATTACCGTAAGAAAAAACGTTCCTTTACAAAAATCCAATTAATTATACAATAGTAGATGAATAGGAGTAATCTTTATAGTATTAAATGTGTAAAAAATATTATAGAGGTACTAACTGCGAAATTAAATTAGAGAAAGTACAGAGTTAAAAGCAAGTTAATAGTAGGTATCTCCTATTTCATATAAGAACACCGAAATAGCTTCAAATAGCATTTTTTTTAAATATTCCATCATGATCAAATTCAAACAATATTTATTTATTCATTATTTGAAGCATATTAATGACGAATGAAAACATACCAATCAACTGGTTTCTTTTGTGGGGTGACAGTGCTTCTTTTGCCCTAATTTGTCCCTTTAGATAAGTATTGGTTTCTACATTTATTATTCTATTCGTACACTCACTGTATTAATTGAATGGGTAAGTGGCATTCAGGTGGTATTTTAGAAATTGCAAATTCGAAATTGATGTGTGATTTTTTTAATTTCCGTTATTTCACCAAAGTTATATCAGTTATATCAGTTAACATCCTGTCAGATGATGCACGTATAGTGAGAATTTGATGTAGATTGACACTTGACATAATATATATTAAAAGGTTTTCTTTCATGTATAAGGAGGTCCTCTGTCGTTTGTGATAAACGATTATACTTACGATCAGTATACATAACACCTTCATCAACCAGTATCTCTAATACAGGGTGTTCCTTAATAACGTGCTAATATTTCAGAGTGTAATTCCTTAAGAGGAGACAACGCCAATCACAAAGTTTCATCGGTAAAGCTAAAGCTGAAGTGGGGCGAAGGGTAGGCAGTGTGGCTATTATAGGGCATCTGCACGTGACGTCACAGCTAACTTAAAAAATATGTGTTTCTTAAGATTTAAGAGTATTACGCAGCTATTATTAAAATTTCTGTCTGGTTCCCGGATTTTCAACTAAAATCTAGTTCAGTGTAATGTTTATGAAGTTTTAAATACTTTGTCCTAATAAAATAGGACTCTTTTTGTAGGTTGAAAATATAACCTGTAATTAGCAGTCTATTTTTATTAATCAACAATATTGAAAAATTATTTACGTGATTTTTTAAATATTTGCTGAGAGCCAGTATACAGACATTAAAAATTAGAATACACTTGAAAAACTTAAAATTTAAGGTTATGTTGGTTAAATGATGCAGATGCCCAATTGTAGTGCAGTAGGTAGCACCATCTATTAAAAAGCACTGTACTAAAAATCTTGACTGGGAAAAAGCAGTTTTTAGCCAAACGGCTGGCATTATTAAACTGAAAAAAATATATTTTTGTAAGTAAATCAATACTACACTTCTACTGAAGAAAGTTTCTAGCTAAAATTTGTACTACGGGAGCCCGCCCTAAGTGCCCGTGCACCCCCCCCCCTCTCCCATCCTTGGGGACAATGTTTTCATAAAGATTAAAGCCTAAGGAACAATTTAAGACATGTCCCAAAAAAAAATTGGCTGCACTTTCAAAATGGCGTCCGTTAAAAAAAAATGCAAATATTGTTTTTGTCATTTAACACAAAAACTAAAAAAGATGGAGAAAAACTTTCTCCACAAAAAACAAAATGCATAAAATTTCCTACAATTTTGTTCCTATACAATATTTGGATAGCAGTTACCATTTTCCAGATAAATGATTCAGCTCTTAAAATAAAATATAAAATTCAATATAAAACGTAATGCTACGGGAGCCCACCTTAATTGTCCGTGCACCCCCATATCCTTGGGGACACTGTTTTTCATAAAGATTAAGCCTAAGGAACAATTTAAGACATGTCCCCCAAAAAAAAACTGGCCGTACTTTCAAAATGGCGTCCGTTTAATAAAAAATTGCAAATATTGTGTTTGTCATTTAACACGAAAACTTTCTGTACAAAAAAATAAAGTGCATAAAATCTTCTACAATTTTGTTCCTATACGATATTTGGATAGGAGTTACCATTTTCCAGATACCATTGTTACCGTCTTCGAGATCGAGAAGGCCCGCAAATTATAAAATTATTATTATTAATTTTTTTCAGTTTATTTTATTTTTTGTTATGTTAATAATATAAAGTTATATTATACGCCTTACAATAATTGTCACAGTTATTTCCTCTAAGTGATTTACCGATATATGAATTTCCATGTTTTCTTAATTTTGGACTCATTTATCTGGAAAATGGTAACTCCTATCAAAATATTGTATAGGAACAAAATTGTAAAACATTCTATGCACGTTGTTTTTTGTGAAAAAAGTTTTTGTCCATCTTTTTAGTTTTTGTGTTAAATGACAAAAAAAACATTGGCAACAGTTTTTTTTAACATATGGCCGCCATTTTGAAAGTACAGCCAGTTTTTTTTGGGGACGTCTTAAATTGTTCCTTAGGCTTTAATCTTTATGAAAAACATTGTCCCCAATGATCGGTGGGGGGGCACGTGCAGCTAGCGAGGGCTCCCCGACTATTGTTTATTACGAAGATCTCTCTTCGCATTGGCTCTTTGCCACCTGCTCCCCTCTGATTTGATCGCCTTGCTCCCCCTAAAGTCATTTTATGAAGAAAAGTTCATATGAACATATGTCCGCAACTGCTTAAATTAAATCGTTATTTTTTAATATCTCCGAAAGTATTTTAGATATTATTTTTCATTTTGATGTGTTATTAGGACACAAGAAAAATTGAAAATTTTAAAAAACCCCCGATCAATGTATCTAATCGTACCAGTTTCATATGATCGAATCAAAATGAGGCCTAAATCATGTTCGGCTACCATAATTGTCTGCACATTTTCAATTTTACTTCAATCGGACAATTTCTAGAGAAGTTCAACATGGCGAATTCAAGATGGCGACCAAACCTCAAAATCTAAACCCGTTGAAGAGATATGAAGCCACAGACAGACAGACAAACAAACATACGCGTCAAACTTATAACAACCCTCTTTTGGGGTCAGGGGTTAATAAAGGGGATATAAAACCGTTTAGTTAGAAAAGTTATTTCATCACTCCACCAGTGGTGTCCCTGCAAACATGTCCGCTGACATTTTTTTACAAAAAAAAATGGTACTCCACTGACATTTTTCCATGAGGATATTTTTTTCTGATTAGCCTGGGTAATTCTAGATGAAAACGATCTCTTGCGTTTTTCTCATGATTCGCAAAAATAATTTTTTGGAAATTCCAATGTTGGGGTTCTGGAATGTATTATTATTATTGGATTTATCTGGAAAATGGCAACGTCGCAAACTAAAATAATGTGATCGCAAACGTTCGCAAACAATCTCAAAAAGAATTTCTTCGAAATTCCAATGTCGGGGATTTGGGGTTTCGAGTGGAGTTCTCAAAAACTATTGCGTCGCAAACTAGAAAATCAAAGTCGCATATCTTCGCAAACGAATCGCAAACCAATTCGAGCAAAATTTTCCATAATGGGTGCCCTAAAGCAGCTTGAATTTTCAAGAACTCTCCTGCCTAAATGTGTGTAAAAAATCACGCGTGCTCATAGACACTCTCTCAAGGAGCACAGCATGTTGCCATATTTTGGCAGTGAATGGAATTAAAATAATAGTCCAGTGAAATTAGACTTTTCTGATCTAACAAATTATACCCTTCATTTAAAAAAAATCGATTTATTTTGGTGTTTTAATGAAAATATTAAAAATCGGCAACGAGATCACTACGGCATAAAAAATTATTCAAGGTCAAAGTTCACAAAAACGGTTCTTTGCGAATATTGCGCTTTCTATGGCTCGGAGGCCAACTGAGGTTATTATGAAAATGAAAGATGATGAAATTCCGCATAAAAATGATCTCTTCCATTTTTTATGTACAACGAACGGTTTAGGCATTGTACGTAAAAAATGAATAAAATATTTTTCGTTCAAAATTTGTGTACCTATAATGTGTAAGCACATTATACAAATTTTTATTATACAGTACAGTAATTTTGATTGGATTTTTTTTCTGTTATATATTATATTAACATTAACTAAGGTTATTATGAAGATGAAAGATAATCAAATTTTGAACGAAAAATATTTTATTCATTTTTTATGTACAACGCCTAAACCGGTCGATGTACATAAAAAATGGAAGAGATCATTTTGTGCGGAATTTCATTATCTGTCTTCTTCAATTGGCCTCCGAGTCATAGAAAGCGCGATCTTCGCAAAAAACGTTTTTTGGGAATTTTGACCTTGAATTTTTTTTATGCCGTAGTGACTTCGTTGCCGATTTTCAATATTTTCATTAAAACACTAAAATAAATCGATTAAAAAAAATGAAGGATATAATTTGTTAGAACAGAAGCCATATTTTTGTCTAAAATGACTAGGGTATAAACACTATCCATGTTTTACAGTAAACTTAGCCTCGCTGAAGATTTTAGAGCACTATGAGGACTTCCAACACTTTATTTAAAAGTAGTCTCTCTTCTCAGTATTGGCTATATTATGTTCATTCATTTTATAACTATGCATGGAGGCCCATATACAGGGTGTAATTAGTTTCATGTCATTAAAAAAACTGGTAATGGGAACCGACTAGACAAACAAAAAATCTATGACTTTTTCGTCTAAGGGGCACTTTGAAAAAACTGACCTAGGTCAAAAATTTGAATGTTAAGGTAGGAGACATTTGAGAACCACTGCTTTTCTGGGTCAATTGACGTATAGTTCCGAATCATAGAAGAATATTTAAAAAAAATCATAAAAAAGTGTAAAGATTACCGACTTGTGTCTTCGCCGCCGCGCGGTCTCAAACAAAGAAGCGCGGCACTTTGATCGTCAAAGGCGCCGACACCCGAGACGATAATAAAGCATATCCAAGTATTCCAGCAGTTCTCAAACAATATTACTATTACTGTTTTTTTTTCTACAAAACTATGGGCTTTAGATACCATGTTATATAGAGCTTTTTTGTTTATCTACTCGTTCCCCACCGCCAGTTTTTTTAAATGACATGAAACTAATTACACCCCGTGTACACCATATATCGTGTGGATGATGTGAGTATGGCAATAGATTTGTTTGCTTTTATATTTACTTGATTAAACATAAAATGTTTTCTCAAAGCATGTGTATGTGCCTTTTAAATTTTAATATAATGCTTATCCTCAGCCATGTATGGTTTTATAATATTCTTCAGATATTCTACAAGTAAAGATTTAAATGATCCATTAAGATTTGAAAGCTTTAATAATAGTTTTAAAAAGAGATGTGGGTCTTTCTCTAAGTGGGCCCCTGTACTCTTATAAGGGTTTTAAGTCAGTTTTATAAAGTCCTTCCACACCATTTACGTTTATAAGCTTTTAGAACATCTTATAGAGTATATTAAAATTAAAAAACCGCTGCCCAAGAAATCACTACTTCCATATCCAGATTTTCTATCCAAATCTCTCCACTATGTATAAATAATTGTTTATAGAATTCTAATAATATATCTGAAATCGTCGACCACAAAAATCCATATATAAAACAATACGCCACATCGGTAGTGGAGGTGGGGGCGCAGTAAGTAAAAAAAAATGTTGAGGCCTTTGGTTCTTGTACACACACTAAATCACAATTATATTTTGTTCGCCCCTTTTAGTAATGGGGTGGAGGTGGTAATGGGGATGGCTAATGCCAAAAAATATACAAACCGACAGACAGAACGACGGACAGAATTTTTTTTGTTCAAATTCAAAATCTGTCATTACATTCTAAGCCTATTGAACAACAACATTCCGGCAGAGGCAACAACTTCATTATTGAATGTATATGCATCTTATATTTATACACTTTGAAATTCTACGGTAAATTCTAATGCTATTTAGTATGCCGTTTCATACCGATTAGACACATTTTAAATTTTTTCCGACCTTTCAAAAACGAATAATAAATGTCCGACAAATAGATCAAATTGCTCTCGATTCAAGTCATGTTAGTTTTACATAGAACACCCTGTAGTCCCCGATACTGTACAATAATAACTGGTTTTCTTCTATAAAACAAAAACTGTCACTAAAAAATGTAACATTGCGTGCAGGAAAGCTCTTTTACTGTTGTAATAAACTAACAAGCTAATTATTTGAAAAAGTATACATTAGTGAACGCTGCTTGGGATATTCCAAATAAAGCTATTATATTTATATAGAGGAAGACAAATAATCTTATTATGTTTGGTGAATTCATGTTATTTATCACACCTATTATTCATATCTGTTTTTTGCGAGGTTTCTTGTCACCTTATTGGAGCGATTAAAGTAGAATTCAAGGCCAAAAAATATATGTTTACACTAAATAATTACTGTAATTATTAAAATAATTTTAAGTTGCTACAATCAAGATGTTCTGAGAGGTACAATTCATAAAACTTGTGTATGAAGACCAAAAATATAGTTTCAAAGAATGTAAATATATTTTGGCATAATGATAACACGTGCACACAAAATAAAAAAAGGTCGTGTACTCGGGGACCGACCTATATGCCGGTATTTATTTTCGCCCGCTGAACCCGAATCCGGGCTCAGAATTGGCTCATCGGGCCAAAATTGGCCGAAAAAATAAAAAAATGGCCGGAAATTCGTCAAAATTTGGGGTCAAAAAACATTAAATGATATTGAAGTGAATACCCTTATATCGGTGTGTATTTTTTCCCGCTGGATCTAAATCCGGAGTCAGAATTAGCCCAACCGGTCAAAGCCAACAAATGGCTCAAAATTGCCCAAAATTTGGGGCAAAGAATAATGAATGGGTAAATAACGTCAAGAGATCGAACATGTTCAAGCGAATTTCCCGGCATTGTGTATGTTTTACCGAAACGAGCAGTACCAATGAAAACGTAATTGGTAGAGCAGAATACTAGATCATGGTCGAGAAGAGTAAGATTAAAGTTTTCCTCCCCAGGTCTAAGTATGAGGGCTTTCTGACCTTGACGAGGAATGTTACATCTCGTCGTCAGACACCTAATGTGTCTGACACACCCTGACGTTCCCCTGCAGGACAGCGTGCCTTCGCTGGTTTAATTACCACAATAGAGGGAAAGCGAATCATTCTACAGCAGTTGTCATCGCTCCCAACATCTATTGCGATAGCGGGATTTAAAGCGGTGTATGTTTTACCGAAATGAGCAGTAACTACATGGGTAACCGTTTGTTAAAAACGTACCGGCATGAGTTTTAGGACGCCCACAGTGACCGATTCCAGTTAACGAGCTGTACTTCGTACAAGGTTTTCTAGAGTTTGCCTGTAGATTAAGGCCAATGCGAGTACTTCTAATGAAAAGTGGGATGCAGCCGGATGCACACTACATACACAAAGATGAATAAAGGAAAAACCCTCAGGCAGATTTTTTGTGGATGCTCAACAGGGACTTGCTTGTTTCGGGGGCAATATGGTTTGGAAAAAATGGAGGCTGAGGGGAGGATCCAAAAAAATACCGGGAAATTCGCTTGTACATGTTCGATCTTTTGACGTTATTGACCAACGGATTCAGATTCAGTGGACAAAAATACATACTAACACAATAGTCGAGTCACCTGAACGTCATTCAATATTCTTTGCCCCAAATTTTGGTCAATTTTGAGCCATTTGTTGGCTTTGACCGGTTGGGTTAATTCTGACTCGATTTAGATCCAGCAGGAAAAAATACACACCGATATAAGGGTAGTCATTTCAATATCATTTAATGTTTTTTGACCCCAGATTTTGGCGAATTTCCGGCCATTTTTTTATTCTTTCGGCCAATTTTGACCCGATGAGCCAATTCTGAGCCCGGATTCGGATTCAGCGGGTGAAAATACATACCGATATATGGGTTAAGTCACGTCAATCCCTTCAATGTTTTTTCATCCGAATTTTGGCAAATTTCCGGCCATTTTTTTATGTTTCCGGCCAATTTTGACCCGATGGGCCAATTCTGACCCCGGATTCGGGTTCAGCGGGCGAAAATACATACCGATATGGGTTAAGTCACGTCAATCCCTTCAATGTTTTTTGACCCGAATTTTGGCGAATTTCCGGCCATTTTTTTATTTTTTCGGCCAATTTTGACCCGATGGGCCAATTCTGACCCCGGATTCGGGATCAGCGGGCGAAAATACATACCGGTATATAGATCGGTCCCCGATTGTGTGCCTGTGTAATCAGTGGTTTTTTCATTCACACATTTATTTTATTTCACTTTCATACATAAGCCGGCGTTGTTGCCGTTGTTAACATAACTGTTCATGAATCAATTTTTTAAGACGTACTGAAATATTTTTATTAACAAATATACAGGGTCAATGTCCCATTTAGAATAGCAGGTGAGATTGTTGCAGAACCCTTTTCCTAAATCGATCTAAATCGAAAATTGTTCGTTTTGATGGCAAAACATAACAAATTTTCGTCACCTTCGCAAAGTTTTAATACAAAAACGCTTTAATACGTCTCCGACGACGTGTGGTACAAAAGGCAAAAATGTAGAAGATAAGCCGAATTCTTTTCTAAAACGTCGCACGACTTTCGACGTTCTAGGCAGCCGAAATTTGACCTTTGAATTTTTATGTGGCTCCATGACGTAACACATAATCAGAAAGAACGCTCAAAATGGGTTTAGAAAATTTTTGGCAGGCAAAATATGAAGTACGAAAAAGAGGAAAGTGCAAAAAGAATGTAACCGAATTTTTAGGTGAAAAAGGCGGTTTTTACCATAATAGCAAATTATTTTCATCGGCGACTTGACCGCGGGACAGGAGCACCGGATGGCCATTAGAAAAATATAACTTCATGCCGGAAGGCGAATTTTAAATTCTTAACAAAATTATGGAAAATGTCAATTAGCCCATAAAAATCTTTATGCGGATAGCTTCATAAGGGTAGCTCGAGAGCGGAGTCAAAGTACACTACTCTTATTGGGTTAAATGCCACGTCGTCGCGCGTCGGTACGATTTGCAAAAAACTGGAAAGCCTCGTATAACTCATAAATTGCCGTAAAAAGCCTTTCAAAGTTTTAGTGAATGATAAAATAACTGTTAGAAACTATTAAATTAGTCACAAGCTAACCAAAATTTACGTGAATATTATTACTGTCAGTCCCAACTCAAACAGCTCAAACATAGAATTCTAAGAAATGTATGGTAAGATGTACCATAATTAAACACCATTTGGTTTAGTTTAAATATCATTCTTTTATATAATATATTTCATTATTTGCAAAAATAAAAATTGTTGACGTAATAATATATAAATGTTATTTCTTGTCGTTTCTTTTTTATTTCTCCATGGTAACCCAAAATCCTTTATCTGGGGTAAGTGAGCTGCTACATGCACCCCCCCCCCCCCCCCGTTAATAAAAAGAACAATCAATCAATCAACATATCTATGGCAAAACGTACTTTTTAATATGGGTTTGTGGAATATTACATCTGTCAATTAACAAAAAAGCAGATTTGACTGTGTCAATACTGACAGTTACGACTTTATTTCTATTATCAAAAGTAATTAATTTATTTGTAACGGATAAAACTTGAAAACTTGAAATGGACCCTCGTACAAAGGAGAAAAGGTAGGTTTAAAGCGTTCTTTGCGAACAAATATGAAATTACAAGAAATGTCAGGGATGAGAAACGATTTGTGATGAACATGGAGAAATAAAAGTCAAATTATTAAATTAAGTTCGTAATTTGTCAATAAATTAAGGAATGTCAGGAGTATTATAAGATTTATGAAAAATTCGCCAGGTAATCGTAGAGTTTGACCAAATATTAGTTCGGCGGAAGAACATTGTAAATCTTCTTTGGGAATCGTTCTAAATGCTAATAATATAATAGGGAGTTCATCTACCCAATGTGACGTGTTAGCTCTAGCAGTTAAGGCAGTGTTAGCTCTAGCAGTTAAGAGTTCTGTGAAAACGTTCAACCATGCCATTGCTTTGAGGATGGTAAGTGGTTCTACGAATTCTATGAAAACTTTGCGAATTCGTTAAATAATTTCGATTCAAATTGTACACTTTGTTCAGTTCTGACAGAATTAACAAATTGATTGCTTTTTTGATCAACAAAGGAAAAGGAAATCAACTCACCATATAAAACAGGATTTAAATTAGATTCTGAAGTTTGATTATCCTGTGACCAGTTAGCTCTAGCAGTTAAGGCAGTTTTAAGAGTTCTGTGAAAACGTTCAACCATACCATTGCTTTAAGGGTGGTAAGTGGTTGTACGAATTCTATGAAAACCAAAAAATTTTGCAAATTCGTTAAATAATTTCGATACAAATTGTACACCTTGGTCAGTTGTGACAGAATTAACAAATTGATTGCTCGTTTGATCAACAAGGGAAAATGAAATCAACTCACTGTATAATAAAGGATTTAAATTAGATTCTGAATATTGATTATCCTCTTGTAAATGATTTGATATACCAATTGATCTTTCTGATATTTTCTTAATTGAATTGGTAGAAATATAAATTATTATTTTTTCTCTGTTCTTATTTCTTCGAAAGTAATCTCTTTTAAATTATCATCTTTTTTCCTTCTGTCTTCTGAATTTGTCCATGCTTATCCAAATATCCAAAATATATCTTTTATTTCTGTCCTCTATTTATGATTCAGCCAAATGGATGTCCAATTTACAAGTTGGGGATTACCAATTTACAAAATCACGTCGGGGTCACCAATTATGGTAAGATGTATCATAATTAAACACCATTTGGTTTAAGAAAATATATTAACACGTTAGCTGCGATACATATCCCCCATGATATGTATTGAATTATTTTGATGTGCGCGCCACAAATCTGACATAACCTTCCAGCATGCGAAACCAGACTTAACTACTTATACTTAGAATTTTACCACTTCAAATATAGCTTTAGAATCGTCGGAAGTTACTGAATTCATATCAGAAACAATACAATACATATCGCGAGGGTTATGTAATGCATATGAATAGAAAAACATAGTTCACTTGCGGCACATATCCTCGAGGATATGTATAGGTTTTAGTAAGTCGGTACGTGAGTCTGCACTTATGTACCTATCAGCTACCGGAAAAACAGACATCAGTACAGCGTTGTCAGTGTTAGTTCGTTAGTGCTACTTTCATTGTGTCAGTTAATTTTTTGTATGAAGTTTTACTGGCTTATTTTGTACTTTAGACTCTTAATTTAAAGAATTTATTCGGGAAACGAAATAATTAATTTTTTTTCGGATTTGTCTCCCCACTCATCAACATTTTTTTTTGGGATTTCTCCACTCCCACCCCGCCCTGATGGACATTTGGAGGAGGAGGAATTAAACCTTGATTTTAATAGTGGTATTCAAACCGAAACTAATTTTGATTCTGACGAGGATAAAACGGATATCTACTCTTCACTAGCAACACCTGTTGGTAGTGAAGAGTGGGATATAATTGGTAGTCCTACAAACGTTCCTTTTGATTTGTATTATGAAAGGTCTTAAGACGTTTTTAAGCACTTTGTTAATGATGAATTGCTTGAATAAATTGTTACTCAAACAAACTCAACAAACGTCTATCAAATAAGTCTAGGATTAAGTCATGGACTGACACCAATAAACTTGAAATCAGCAAATTTTTAGGATTTACACTGGTAACAACAGTTCCTACCATAAATCTTTATTGGTCAAAAGATCCCCTATAAATCTGGTATCTGATACAAAATTAGGTATAATTGAATTTCGGAAGCAATTATCAAAAGAATTGATGCAACGTGCAACTTACTGAGAATATAAAAGATATTACACCTAATGCACAAAAAAGAACACATACTTTTATCAAACCAGAGGGACCTGGTAAAAAGAAAAGGAAACCCTGCAGAGAGTGCTATAATAAGCTGAGGGCAATATTATCCAGTCGGGAAGCGGACAAGAAAGTTCGGCGTGTAATCATCTTTTGTGACAATTGTCCGAAGAAACCGGGCTATTGTCCTTCCTTGCTTTAATACAGATCATATTTGAAATATCATATTATAATATATTATCACACATTGGTTGAAAATATTTGATTTGTTACGAATGTTTCCTGACAAGTAAACCTTAAAACTGTAGTTGTTCATTTCCTCATTCATATGCGGTTCTAGTCCTCAGAGATATGTACGGCCGCAGTACCATATTAATTGACTATCGAAGTAACAGATTCCAGCGTTAAAAGTTTTTATAATTCAGCCTACTCTAATCTAGAGGGCAGTAATCTCGAAATAGTTTACATATCCTCGGAGATATGTATCGCATATTAGTACAGTTTTCTTACATATCTTTGAGGACATGTATCGCAATATTGGAGAGGCAACAAATTTCTCTATCGCAGTTAACGTGTTAAGCTAAAAATAAATTTTAAATATCATTCTTTTATATAATATATTTCATTATTTGCAAATATAAAATATAATAATAATCATATATAAATGTTATTTCTTGTTGTTTCTTTTTTTTCTTTCTTCATGGTAACCCAAAATCCTTTATCTGGGGTAAGTGAGCTGCTACAAAATGGTTAATCTCTTGTACCAGTCGATTGATACATTACTCTCCACTGCATATAGTTGAGCACTCTGAGAGGGGCGTCCGCCCTTGCCATGTTTGGTAGGCAGATTCTCACATTATAAGTACATAGACTCTTTACCAACTATTATTATTTTATAACCTCGCTGGCGTTTTTGTGTGTTAGGTCTACAACTGAATGTATAGGATCCTCATAAGGTCATCAAGTCTGTTATTCAGGACATCGATCAGATCACAGAAACTAATGGGATGAATTCTATAAAAGTAATTAGGGAATTAAAAAGTGATGACAACAATATGAAGTGTTTATAGATAAGACAGGTGCATCATAAGAAGACAGTTTGGAAAGAGTAGAAGCAATCCACGGTAGGTACAAACTTACAAATTTCTCGTATATAACAGGACTCCGGTCATAGGCCGTCTCTTAGATTTAATCGGACCCCATTAATAGTAGAAAAAAGCCAAACTACGTTGAAGGCACGACTGGCGTCCTTAGTAAATTAAATATTGTCACGTCCTTCAGACAAGCGGTGGAGAAGTCTACAAAATCCCCGCTTTGTACAGTTTGTAGGTAACATTTCACTTTTACTAATCAAATATTATATGAAAATAAGATCGTACTATGTCCTATTTAGTAAAAAGAGAGAGTAATAAATCACTCAGGCCAAGACCTTTTATGGGCGTACTACTTTCTTTTAATTCATAGAAACTTTACCGAAAAATCTAATAAATTCGCAAACGTCTGCATTATTCAATTATTTCGTTCTTAGTTTCGCCCACGTAACACGGCGGCTATGAAGGTACAGTTGACAGCTGTAAAGACAAGGGCAGCAGTTAGTTATTTTTCCAAAAGCTGTCATAGTTCGTGTATCTCAAATGAACTTAGATAAATACATAAGCCATATAAAATACAAAGGAAAAATTTCTTAGAGCTCCCAAACCACGGATTTGCATCCATAATGAGATTTTATTACTCTCTGTCTTTACCAAATAGAGTATAGTGTATGCAGAGTTTTTCATTTTCATGTTTGCCTTTACTTGGGTTGAAACGTGACTTACTCAGTGGATGGTTGTACCTGAGTTGTCGTATTTTGTTGATGAACATTATTTAATTGTCAGTTAGGTTAGTTGATGATGATTGTTTATTTAGTGGGAATGACTCTTTTGTTTTTGTTTGTCTAATTTTTTAACAGTATCTTCTATTAATATCATAGGTTAATTGTTTAACACTAACATACTACATATGTTGTGAGTACCGTCCGATTTACTTATTTCTACAAACAGAAAATCAAAGAAAAAGTAAAGGAAGTCTTTTTCGCAAGAACTAATTTCTTTGCTAGAAATCATCAATTTTTTATAAATACACACATGTAGTGACATGTCATCCAGTATAACTTAACTGTAGTACATTACCTACCATAATTTAATAGTATCAATTATTTTTTATCGTCAAGAAATCAATATTTGTAATAAGAACAAAAAAATTCTTTATACTGCAAAAACGGCAAATAATTAGTACTTCTGTAGCTTTTTTTTTTAATTTATTTATTTATTTAACGCCGGCCTAATTCCGCTACCAAGGCCCTATCACCGACGCCAGGAGACGAGCTACCCTCAACCTGGAAATTTTACCAAATCTCTTCTCTGTCGAAGAGTAGGGATCTTTTACTTGCCTAACATTTAATAGAAAAGACACCGACTGCTTTACATCTCCTCCGAAGGATGGCAATCCACCACGTAATTCCCGTCTCAAATTACATAGCTTCCGCGTATACACTGATATACAAGCCGCTAGAAGGTGGGACGACACCGCTGTGTTTCCCAAGATGGGTTTCACCCATCCAAGTACTAACCGCGCTGAACGTTGCTTCACTGTAAGTATCGAAATGCGTGTACAGTCAATACGCCTCTACGCTCGCCCCACTTAAGTAGTTATTTTTGTAACTTATCTTTCCCTGACCTTCCCATCTCCGATATATTGGGCAGTCTATTCTTTAAGTCGGAAAAATGTAACTTCATTAATATATCATTGTAAAAATGGAAGCAAGTTAAAACTAAATTTCGTACCAATATTTTCAATATTTTATCATATGAAATTATTAATACTATTTTAATTCATTTTTATATTTATAAACACACACAGTGAACAACGTAAACAAGGTCGGTGTCGGTAAACAATGAACTTTCTTGCATTAACAATAGGCTGATGTATCATTGTCTTGGGTACTTAAACAAGTAAGTAAATGAGGGTAGGAAGTTCCACCTGGCCATCAAAAGGACATGACTGGGCACAAGAGTATCTACCCAGGCTCCGAAAATAAGCTCAAATTAACATTTTCGGTAAGTCTGCGTTTTAGGCGTTTTGGCGTTTAGGAGTTTTGGTGGAACAAACATTAAGACAGACAGGCAAACAAAAATTCTGAAAGTACATTTTCTAGATTTCTAAGAAAAATTAACATTACAGAAATTCTTCCTTTTACAGATTTAAAAATATGTAGATAATTTGATCAGTGTTACTAAAATTTTCAAATCAAAATTTCAAAATGGCACATCATGCGAGAATTCGTGTCAGTTAGGGGAGATTATAAGCAATGATCGGAATTTGGGTTTAATTCCAGTGGCGCACATAGGTAGGTATAGAAAACTTTACATCAAAAACTGAAAGTTTGTTTTTTCTTACAAAATTAAATCGAAATTAAATATAATACGAACCTACCTTACGAGTTTCTCATTTATTTTGACATAATAGAATACATGTATAGGTACATATTTAGAACTAATAATGTATGCATATTTTAATAAATCCTTGTAACGACGCACCTGAAATTAAACCCAAAATTCCGATCACTGATTATAAGGTAAAGTTAATTTTGAACTGCGGCAACACTGTCCCTAGGTCAGTTGCTCCGCGACAAATCAGCAGCAGCTGCTGAAGGATACTTTGTACATCATGTTTCTTGTAACAAAATTGTTAACACCTTTAAGACCTGCTTTCCTACTCGCTGTGAGAAATATTATAGGATGATATACTAATATCGATTAAGTCTACATGCATGTTTTATCTCGTTTTATTTTTCAATAAAATTATACAAACTATTTCGTTAAGAAACACAATAATTAGGGAAATTGGCTTGCTATTATTGCCCTCCAATGGCCATAATTTTTTGTTCTCATATTTGACCTTGTAAAACATGTATTTATTTATTTAAACATATAAATAATACCACAATGGTTAATAGAGGGCAATGTGAATTAATCTTCCGCTCAACACGTATGCGAAACATAATTCATTTTAAATGGGTCCTCCACTACAAAATATTTAATAAAATAAATAATTTAATACGGGATGATTCGGAATTACGCGGCAATCCTTCAGAAGTCGATAGTAGACAAAAACAAGCTAAAAACGTAGGTATCCTTCGCAAATTTACTGAGCTTTTTATATAATTGTTACACATTCTATAGGATACTCTTCGCAGTTTTCTTGTAAACAATGTTAGTTTTTGGACATCCTAAATTTTGTGATACCGACTTTGTTGTGAAAGAAAATATATGAAAAAAAAAACATTCAACCTGTGTGGGATTCGAACACACGATCTTTGGATTTCAAGCCAACAACAACAATAAAAATTTATCAAAGATTTTATATACATTTATGCGCCTCGTCGGAACCTGTCCCGGAGCCAGCCAGACAACCACGACGCTGAGTGCCGTGGTGATTGCAGGGCTGGGCGAGGCAGGTCCGGTTTGGCTTAACGACGGATGTCTTATGAGTTAGTACTCCTGTCTGTCACAGGCAGACTTAAAAACTAAAATAAAATTAAAAATGTGTCCACACGGACCTAAAGCCAATTAAAAGAAAACTGTAAAAAATATCACTCACTAGGCAAAGCACTTATTTAATTTTGGTTGGTGGCACGGGAAAACAGAACTCAACGAAAAAACCCGTTTGAAGTAATTCCATCCTGGTGGTCTTCCTGCCGCCAGGAAAATACCGTGGAACTTTAAAAAGATATGGTAAGAAATATTTTGGTTTTTAAGAATTTATAGGTCAAGATGGAATTTAGAAACAAAAAAGGATAAAAGAACAAAAATGATAAAACAAATAGAACATATAAAGGGGATAGAGAAGGTTGGTTATAAGTTTTAGTAAAGATTAAAGGTGGGGAAATAAGAAGTTGTCGTATAGGAAAGTTTGGCTAGAGAGGTTGCCGGAAAATAGGCAACGTCTGGTATGGTAGGGGGATCGGATATCGAAAAGGATTGCATTATGCTGTCTGATTCGGGTTATGTTGCGGGTTCGGTTAGCGGACTATTGCCCAGTTTGAATTCGTAGAATTTTTGAGAAATTTCTTGGACGTAGTCCGCTAGTGGGGTTATGTCGTGGCAACGATCATATAAATCTCTGAGGGAGGTGTATCTGTCCGAACCAGAGATGAGGCGCATAAATTTATGTTCGAGAACTCGAAGTTGTCTCATTGTCGTGGCCGGTATGCTGCACCACACCGGCGCCGCGTATGTGATGGCCGGCCTGATCACCATCGTGTACAACAGTTTTTTATTTGTCCTGTTAAGTCCGCTTCCCCTGGCCAGGAGCGGGTACAGACTCCTGGACATGAAGTAGACCTTGCGTACCGTCTCGTTCACGTGGGCGTTAAACATCAGTCTTTTGTCTAAGTTCACCCCCAAATACTTCACGCACCGTTTGATTGGAATTTCTTGCCCCCCGATCGAAATTGGCGTTAACATGAGGTTCTCTGTGAACCGGCGCGTGAATAGAATCGACTCAGACTTCTCGGCGTTGATCCGAATCTTGTCTTGTCGTAATACGCCGTGGCATGGGTCATGTGCGCTTTCAGTAGCATATTTGCCGCTTGTGCGTTGTGTGAATGCGCCAGTGTTGCCAATTGCCGGAGAATTCTCCGCTTTTCGGAGAATTTGACTGCCTGCGGAGAATCTGGCGGAGAATGCCTTTTTGACGGAGAATTGGCGGAGAATATAGGGTGACAGAATTTATAATTATTTCTTTATTTAAACAAATAACAAAATAATGTACCTCTCTGTTTTCTTGCAGTTTAGGAGTTTATGTAAATGATAACAGATGACGATATGTGCGTATTCAGTTATATTAAGGGTCAACAGAGGCCGGTTGTCGACCAATGATCTCAAGTAGTGAGCTCGATACTAGGTCCTTTCTTTGCATTCGAAGTGTAGTACTGAACTACACTGAATTACCCAAAGTCGTTTCTTTGCAAAAATATGGTGTTACATACACTACACTTTACCATTCCTTTGCCTAGTGTAAGGTCCACTGGTCAGCACTGGTGTAGCTTATCTCCACCTGGTCGAAGGCAGGTGTAAATTGCACTGGACATGAGCAATAGAAATATTTGAATTAATAGGGTAGTTTCTGGACTTTTAGGTGAATTATGTTTTGTGTATTGGTGTAGGACAATTGAAGAAATTCAGTTCAAAATTGCAGGTTGGAAGATGACCCACAAGTAATTAATCTTCTAAGAAATGGTAACTATAAAAAATACCGTATAGGAATGTATTATTTACCTAATCTAACAATTTTTCTCAGATGATCAATTCACTGAGGAATTCTTCCAGAAAGCTTTCGAAAAAAATAACTTAGTAAAATTTCAATTTCAATTACACTTGTCCAATCCATTGCTTTTATCACACTCATGTACACTGAATTTTCAGCTGACTTTGAGTGTAGTGTAAAACACACTACACTCAAAAACAAAGGAAAGGACCTGCTATATTGGAGTGAGGACCGATAGGCTGGAGCTGGAAGAAGCTTTAGAGAGAAAAAGCCATATTTGAAGGTTACCTGTCTCAGTTTCCTGAATAATTAGTTTACAAGTGAGAGGAAGCCAGAGTGCCTCCAAATTTAGCTTATCTCTAAAGTTTCTTTGAAAGGGAACAATAGGTTCCTAATTGTTCATACTCATTCCAGTATGTATATAGAGTGCACTAATCTCAAGCGTGGTCCAAACCTGGTTGTGCTGATTCTCACAACCAGGTTTTATTAATTCCTTACTGATGAATTAAAATAACAATTTGTGCAAATTAGTAATAGACTAATGGATTACATATTGAGAAGCAAATAAAGATCAATATATTTTTTGTTGTATAGAAAATTTTGATATTTTAATTTTGGCGGAGAATTTCTTCGATTTGCGGAGAATTTTAAGGCACTAGGCGGAGAATTTTAGAAAGCTTTGTTGGCAACACTGGAATGCGCATACATGGCCGTGTCGTCGGCGTACTTAGCAAGGTTCGTATTCGGGAACTCGGGGAAGTCGGAGACGTATAAGTTGTACAGTTTCGGTGACAGGCACGATCCCTGGAGGACGCTCGCGCGAATGTCCCGTCGAGTTGATAGTTTATTATTCACCCTGACCTGTAGCGATCTACCCATTAGGAAAGGGTGAATAGGTTTGGTTATGTGCATGGGGAAGTTCAGTACGTTCAGTTTGTGAAGAAGCCCCGGGATCCATACGGTATCGAAGGCATTCTCAACATCGAGGAGCACCATGACGGTACTCTTCCCGAGGTTGCATTGCACCTTGATTGCAAGCCAAAACTCTAGACACTGCGCCATCACACCTTGCTAGTTAAATTGAATGTCTGTAGTATATATCTTTCGAGTATCATATTTCAACGCATTAGGTATATTATTATGAAATATATATATATTAGTAAAATGTATAAACAAAGAAAAAATACATTATAGAGATAAGATTTCGCAAGATTTCTATTCAAGCACAAGCGACAAAAATGAAGAAAATATATTTTTTTAAATTAAATGATTAATAACTTTCTTATTTACTAATTAATTTTCTTTAAAAACAATAGGGTTCTTCCTCTAGCTAACATTAACTTACTTTCCAAATTTCAACACAATCGGACTTTTCTTTCTTAAGTTATCGTGCTTACAAGAAACGTGACGGACGGACTTTTGAAAGTTGTTCAGAATTCGTTCACTAACACAATGATATGAAATTTTTTTCTCTGCGAGCGATATTTGTGGTTTTAGAAATGTGCCGATCAAATGCAATATAACGTTTTTTGCGTAGTTTGTTAAAAAGGCCATAGTCCAATATCGCATAATAATGGTGATACAACTCCTCAAAGGAGGTTTTTTTTGCGATTATTACTTACAAAACGGCTTGAAATATTAAAACTGATCCGAAAATGAAATTTTATTTGTTTGTAAATTTCAGTAGATTTAAAACGTAGGTACACGGTATATTGCGTATTGTCAAAAGCAAGAAAAGGTTATACTTTTTGTAACACATTTATATAAAGCTCTATTTTAGTCCCTCAAAGGAGGGAGTAAGTGTCAATTTTCCCGTCTAGGAAGTAAAGTAGCTATTTTACTCCTCATTTTTTTATTATCGACATTTTAAATACAAATCGTTAAGTAAACAATGCTTTGGTCTAATAGGTTCAAGAAAGCTATTCTTCTAGTAGTCGAATGAGCCTTCTTTCGAGTTCCTTGACTTTTTATTCGGATGAAATGAAATTATTTACTAGCGCTATAAAGTTTCCAAAACTTGCACTGGCTGAAACAGATTCAGTTCAACTCGACAATGCAATTCCGACGATATTTGTATTTAACTCTAGCGCATCAGTAAAATTTGCCACTAAAAAAAACTAGTTTCCAATTACACAGGTCTACCAAAAAAAAAGGGTCTTGTCCTAAGGTTCTGATCTAATTTCTCTGAGGTATTTTGAAGCGCTGAAGCCAATTTTGGACAAAAAAATTTAGGGTTTAAAAGGGGGTGGCAGAGGGAAACTGACCCGATAGAAAAAATTTTAGTGTACAAAATTAGCTTCAGCGCATCAAAATACTTCAGAAAAATTGGACAAGACTTTTTTTGCCCTTTTTAGGGAATGAAAGGAGTGGTAGAGGAAAACTGACAAAATAGATGAAATGTTTTTGTTCAAAATTGACTTCAGCACGTCAAAATCCTTCAGAAATGTTGGATGAGAACCTTAGGACAAGACCTGCCGTGCCAATACCTTGCAGTTTGAGACAGATGTCATAGAAATCCCTTGATTATATACACAAACAACATACATACATACATACATACATACGGATCGAACTTAAAAACCTTTTGAAATCGGTTAAAAAATAAAATTAGATTTGGATGTGTCTCTTTAAAGGGAACGTTTATTTAAGATATTGTATGAAGAACCCCATCAATTTTCGCTAAGGAATATTAGGATAAAGCTTGCGAAGCTCAAAAATACTCTGAATAGTTTAAAAGTCACATAAGCTGCAAGACATTATCCGACACAACATCTGATAAAATACCTCTAGCAGGGACCAACCCAGACAATCTGGCGCCCCGGGCCAATGGTAAATTTGGCGTTCTGAATATATCGTATATAGTACTAACAATAGGTTGAATAATAATTATATTCACCTAATGAATCAAGATTTCTGCAATATCTGGTTTTATTTAATTTGGAACACAATAAATTCATTGAAAACATACTTCCCTTTTTGCAATACAAACACCCCCGAATATAAAATGATTTAATTATTTAGAGTTCGAGTAAGTAAGTTTATTGCACTCCGATTCAAACATCGGATATTAGACACTTTTGATTAATTATACTCGTCAAAGCTAAAATCATAATAGAAATATTTTAAGACGTAAATACGCCTGAGGTTAGTGGCCAATACCAGCATGTATTAATCGATTTGATTAATTGAATAGCCCAATAAAACTAAATAAAGCAATTAAATTTGTAACGAAAGGAAATCGATAAAGCGTGTGGCGTGTTTATTTTTATTAAATGTTTTCTTTTGGGAGTTTGTTCGTTTGTTTGTTTAACTGTCTTCCAAGTCACCCCTCTAAAATCTAAGAGATCTAGATTTGTTTGAGTAAGGGAGGCGGGACTCTAGAATTTCTAGGGAATCAGAACTATTCTTTGAGGATAATTTATAATGAAAGATGATTTTGCAGTCGAAGGCACTCGAAATCACTTTGTTAAGTATGCCCAGAGTGCAAGCTAGACAATCAACCAAGACAATTTTATAAATGTTAAAAATAACAGCGGTCTCGCTGGACACCGCCATGGCAATTGAGATGCTAGATGGGGCGAAGTCAGTTCAGACGCAACATTTGTTTTAAACATCTCCATGGTTTGGAAATCAATTAAAGAACTAAAATTAAAGTCTCTCAACCGCGAATAAAAATAATGAAAGAAATTAAATAAAACTTGGGTAAGTATTTAAGCTGATTAAATTTTAGTACGAGTCGGGAAAAGTGCCCACAGAAGAAAACCGTTCAATGCAATTCTGGACCAGAGCGGAAAGAAGAATCACAAAATCATATTAAATCAAATGCATTATTTCCTGTTTTGCCATATGCATTGACGCGGATGAGGTTCGCCATATACAGGTGGAAAACCACCAAGTGGTGCGCTTAATTAATTGATTAATTTACTAAAAGTAAATTATAAACAGGGGCGGCTTAAGGGTAGGGCAACCCGGGCGGCTGCCCGGGGAGCCGACTCAGAGGGGCGCCAAACTGAATGAAAAATTGCTTAAATTTTTTTGTACCCTTTTTGTTAGTTTTCTTTGGAAGATAATATCAAATAATATCAGTATCTATCTCAGTTAAAATGGTAATACATAATTCAGAACAGTCGAATAACATAATTCCAAAATGTAACACAAACATTTTTATTTAACTATGAGGTAACTCACTACTCATACCTCAAGCTTCCCGCCCCATTATTGACTGACATAGAGTCAATCATTAAAGATTTTGCATAAACAAAGGCCGGCAACATGCACTTCCATTCAGAAAAAAATCAGAATACTCATAAAATTGTTATACCAACATTAACTGTTTGTATTTCATATCTTACGTAATTTACTGTTTATAAATAAATAAAATAAATAAATGGCAATTTGTTTTGTATGAAATATGGAAACAATAAAGAGAAACAAACCTTCCTCCAAGTAAACTCTGTGTCGGTGGTCCTCTCATTATAATAGCGTTCAGATGGTGAAGACAAAAAATTTTATATTACAAATTAATTACACAGGTCTACAAAGAAAAGTTCTCATCTAACTCTTTTGAAGTCAACGACAAGACCGTTTTCGGCCCCCTTTAGGAGATAAAAGGGGTGGTAGAGAAAAACTGACATTCAAAAAATTCTACAAAATTAGCTTCAGTGCGTCAAAATACTTCAGAAAAGTTGGATCAGAACCTTAGGACAAACAAAACCTTTTTTTCCCTTTTTGTGGGCATAAAAAGGGTGGTACAGGGAAACTGACACGATAGAAAATTTTTTTGTCCAAAATTGGTTTCAACGCGTCAAAATACATCAGAAAAGTTAGATGAGAAGCTTAGGACAAGACTTTTTTTGTAGACCTGTGTGTAATTAATTATTAATAAAATGTTGTAAATGAACACTGATGTGTAAACATAAATTACTTGAGCATGGTTTATCCAAATGCAATAAGAATATCTTTTTTTATTTCTAATGAACTGAAATTATTTTTTTTAAGAACTTTTAGAAATATGTAAAATATAAAAAAGTTAGAGATAAAATACCGACAGCCCTAACCCCCTAAAATTACCCCTTAAGCAGAAGAGGAGGTTTGACTAATACTTTGTAAACTGTCCAGACGGGCTATATCTAAATTTAAAATGTGAATTTTATATTTTAAGGCGGTCGGAAGATATTACAGAAGACCTGATATTTATTGTTCCCCTTTGAAGGAGTTATATTACCTTATTATTGAGGGTACCTTTATTTTTGGATCAGTCACATAAATATTGAGACAATTTTGTGTGGACTTAAAAAGTAGTGATGGGGGGTCCTTGGACTTTAGTATGTAATACTTCAGTGAAACTTCCATGATTATCTCAGGTAGGGGCGCCAAAAAATGCTCCCGCCCGGGTAGAAAATTTACCTTGAGCCGCCCCTGATTATAAAAGTTGTAGTAGTATATAAAAAGTGAGCAAGTAACATAAAAAACATCAAATGAGGTAGTAAAATTTTTGGACGTAAACAGGACAAAAATATAAAAAACACGAACTAAATTGTTAAATTAAAATAGACAGCTACTTCTTTATAGTAGGTATTACCAAAGAACATTTTTAGTTGGTTACTTTGAGAAAAGATGCAAATTCATTCAGGTCATAAAAGCATTGTTGTAACAGGATGTTTTTTAATTTATTTTTAAAGCTGATGGTGGGCCGTGTATTCTTTACCTCTGTGGATAGCATGTTGTAATAAAAGTTCCGGCGTGGTAAGGAGAGTTTTTGTGGTAGGTGTGAAAAAATGTATGCATGTAAATATTATTTTTATTTTGTGTTGAATATGAATGAATATCGCTAGACTTTGTGAAGTCCGTCCTTTTATTATGAATAAAAATTATTAATTTCAAAATGTAGATTCCTGTTACAGTAAGTATATTTCTTGATTTAAATGTGGGTCTACAAGATTGTGTGTATAGCACATTAAACAAGAGCCGAATTATTATTTTTTGCAGAAAAAAGACACGTGAAACTTCAGTTGCCTGTCCCCATGATAAAATATGGTAGGAAATAGTTGAATATACAGTAGCACAGTAAAAATTTAGAAACGATTCGTCGTTAAGTGTATTTTTAGAGTTGACAGCAAAATACGATTTGTTCAATCTGGCACCTACACAATCGATGTGTTCGTTCCAGCTCATTGAACTATCTATGAAGGTTCCTAGAAAATTCGTTGAATTGCTTATCGATAAGATTTTATCGTTACTATTAAATTGTAAGTTATCAGATGCCTTTCTATACAACCCAGTAATTTCTAAACACGTGCTTTTTTCTGGATTTATGATAAGGGGGTTCCGTGCACACCATTTAGAGAATTTTTTTACTGTACATCAAAGGGCCCGTCTTGGTGACTTTATTAAATGTACATACATGAAATAGACCACCGATAAAAAGTACGGAATGGTGCTAGCGAAAAAAACTGTGTGTACTCTACATTTTTTCATTAAATTCTTACAGATAAGCATATGACAACGGTGCATTACTAGCACTCAGCTGACTGGCTGTTCAGTGTTTGTTATAGAACTTAATAGATCAAAAAATGATAAAATAACAATGTTTCCAAACTACCACAAAATCTGATTTAGGAAGTTTTCAGTTTCCAAAGACGTTATGTCGCTTAAGAGTGGTTTTCACTCGACAAGAAGAGCTTTAGATAAAAGCACGGGGTGGCGGCCGGCGACTTAGTCGTTTTATTCAGGTCGAATGGCTAATTTGTAATTTTAACAAAAATTCTTGCAAAATGAAACAAGCATCATAAAATGAGGAGACGGGCGTCTCCCTAAAGGTAGCTCGAAAGTATATAGAAATCCCATTATCAGGTTATATGTTGTTAGAACATTTCAAAAAGCAGGAGAGTTTCATGGTTTATATATTTGCCTTCAAAACTGTTCAGTCCTGACGAATTATAAAATCGCCCATAGTGTCTTTTAAAGTTAGCCCCAAAATTTTCATAAATATTACTACCATCAGTTGCAATCCTTTCCATCATGACTAATAAAGACAAGGAATACCGACGTTTATGGGCATTCCGATGAAAACCGTTCCGCAAGATGTGAAGAACCCAGGTGGTACATCACCAAAAAATGTCATTAGCGAATGAGCAGCTCGCGTTCCAGTGTCCTAGTGAGAACTGCGCCACCTATAACCACCTATAACGTGCGCTTCTTTCTTCCAGTTTCACGGAAATGTTGAAAGCACGGGGTGGTGCGTCATCCTTGTCTCTAGTATTCATGCTTTCCACCACTGTTTATAGTTGAGATTAAACACCCCATGTGGGATGTGTCCCTAATTTGCCATACGTGGTTTGTAGATCCGATTTGTTTTATACATAATTAATTAGGCAATGAATATAGTTCGAATTTCAGCTTTCCATATTGAACTATTTATCTCTAATCTAAACACCTCCACGTCTGCCCAGGACTTAGATTACAGCACAGAAACTAACGAGGTAATTCTAAAGTGTTTTTTAGCATGAACACATAAGAAAAAGTAAGGTAGATACATCGGGAAAATGTAGCAATCTAAGATAAGTAGAGATTTTCTTTCTTGCCTATCAAAGAACTCACGTCTCAAGTCGTCTTTTAAAAATTGTATCACACTGAGAGTGGAAAGACACCGTTAAACGTTGCAGAAGACACGACTGATGCCAATAGCAAATAAATTCGTGTCCACATTCACACGTTTTTAGTGCGTGCCTTAGAAATAGGATGATTTTCAAATTGTAAAATGGAACTACCACTACATGATATAAGTTTGTCAGTTATTTTTTGAGACGTCCACCACTTTATCTCAGAGGTGGATTTAGGAGTGATGGTCCAAACAAAAAATATTCTTTTAGTGGTCAATATTAAATAATCTTCCTGAATTACACAATCTAACTACCTACAGGGACGGCGTATTTTAATCTCGCCCATCAATTTTTTTTTAATCTGTCCCTCCTGTGCCTTTATGGAAAACGTGTTCTGAACCAAGGTGCCCCACTGCAAAACTTTTGTTCGAATTTCTTAGCATTTGGATGTAAAGTTGACTACACACTTGTTAAGCGTGTAAAAAACGTCGGCGTCTTTGGCGGTGCGGTAAAGATCAAAGACGCCGACATTTTTTACACGCATAATAAGTCTGTAGTGAACTTATACCACAGTACCCTGTATATATAAATTATAAATTTTCAATTCATCCACTAAGTAAAGCTACGCCAATTTCCATTTTTCGCAACTATAACCGTTCATTTCAACATTAAGTTTGAAAAAGGCTACACTTTTTATGGGGATACTCAAACTGCAAATAAAAAGCATTAGACGACTACCACAAACAATGGCTAAAAATAAAATAATTATTTTTAGTTGAAATCATTGCTCTTCTTTGTACACCAACGTGTTTATTGAATAATTTTATTCAAATTATAACTTCCTTTAATAAGCCGGAAAAAACATAAAAGAATATCGCTTTCAATGAGTCAAATTATTATGAGATATATTATACTTTTGATGTTTGTAATAGCCCGCATCACGTTCTCACATGTACCGTCGTTCATTTATGTTATAAATAACATACGGGACCACCAATATCAAGCATTAAAACTACTCTGGTTCTTATTAGCATTTTAAGAGATTATAAAACGTTTTTCCATTTATTGTAAATTAATCGTTTGGAAATTTCAAATTGTATCACATTACCATCTTTCCCCTGCCCATAATAAATGAACTTCGACATTATTGACTTTTCCCATGAAAAGGGATAAATCTTATAAAGGCAGTATAATTAATTAAAACTTTTTCCTTGTTTATCTTGATAAACCTCGTAGAATAAACAAAAAGTTGTTTTCAGATAGAAAATATAATATCGGTGTGTACTTTCTATCAATAATAGTCGTGTCAGAGACATAAACTTGATACATGTATTTATAAATGGAGTTAATGCCAATCGAACCCTTCAGCCTGTCCATTTCAGAGAGAAAAAGGGGAACTAGATCGCTCCCTTCATCGAACAAAGTACCGGCATTAGCCAACATCAAATAAACTAAAGAAAAACTATTTGATTTTATCTGACTTCATTTTACCTCACAAGCACATTGAGATAAACTAATTATTTCTTAATAAAATACATATATTACTCAATAATAATAGAAACAACAGAAATGGAACTTTACAACTTGCTTCCACAAACGTACAAAACATAATGATTCTTTATGTCTCTCACAAAAAGAATCTGATTCAGTAATCTCATAATATACATAACACTGAATCTTAAGCTTATTGTAGCCCAAAGTCTCGTTATCCCATTAATCCTGTTCCTCTCCAAAAAGAGAGTATACGGTCAATGGGAGCTCTGGCTATTTCTTCCGGCGTCACGGTTAGTCCCCTGAAGTATGAAAACCTCCCAGCCACCAAGGCTGGGCGTTCACATAGTATGTGGTGAGGAGTTTCTTCATCCTCACCACACATCCTGCATTCTGGATTATCCTTCACACCTATGTTGGTTAGGTGTCTCTTCAGTGTGCAGTGTCCTGTTAGGATTCCCAACGTACATCTCAGCTTTAGCAATTCGTTAGTCTTTGTCTTGGATGGCCCGCCAGTGATGAACATACGTGACTGTCTCATCCACGGCGCGCCGGTCCAATACAAGTTATGTTTCTGACTCAATAGTTCCTTTACCATTCCTCTTGCGGTATTGTATGATATCCCGCAGGATGGCTCGGATCCCATCAAGGCTGCTTTTGGCCTTCTTTGGCCAGCTTATCTGCCTTTCCATTGCCTTCATTGCCCTGGTGTCCTCGCATCCACTCCAGTTGTATGCTGTTGTGTTCCGCCAGTTTAGCCAGGGATTCAAGGAAGTCTTTTACCGTTTTGGAACGTATCTCTACTGCATTCGGAGCTTTGAGAGCTGCTTGACTGTCAGTGATGATGCGGATTCCTTTGTCAGTATATGACCTCCGTATCATTTCTTGTGCACAGATTTCTATGGCTGTGACTTGTGCTTGGAACACCATTGGGGTGCTGACCAGGTTCAGACTGATGTCTGTCCCTGGTTGGTCCCCCGTAACACCTGCTCCAGTACTTCTTGACGTTCTTGATCCGTCAGTATACCATATGGTATCATTTGGATGTCTTCGCAGTTGCCTCGTTCCTTCCTCTTCCCTATCGAGTATATATACCCCGAAGGTCTTTGTGAAGTTGTGGCTTGTACTGATTCTATCTGACTGCATATCTAGTAGTTGATTTTTTTCTATTTGTTGGAATAGTTCGGTATGGTATCCTATTCTTGGAATGGTCCCATGTCTGTTTGTTTTCAGCCTGTACGCCGCCAACAGTGCCTCACTATCCACTACTAATTATAATGGGGGCAGGCAAAGTGGCGCTTCCACGGCTGCGGTAGGCGTTGTTGACATTGCTCCCGTTATGCCTAGACATGCCAGTCTTTGTACTTTCCGTAGTTTCCTCATTGCCTCCCCTTTTCCGGATTTATGCCAACAGATCAGGGAGGCATAGGTTATTATTGGTACTACAACCCTTTGGTACAGCCGGTGCACCATTCTTGGTTGTAGTCCTCAGTTTTTACCTATCATTCTTCTGCTGGCCCACAAGGCCCGCGTAGCTTTGGTAGTCACTCTATCAAGATGTGCACTGAAGTTTAATTTGGTGTCTAGAATAAGTCCCAAGTATTTGACTTCACTGCTCACCTATCTTCCTAGGTTGAGTTTCCTCTTTCTTGTGAAGGCGACCACAGTGGTCGCTGGACTCACGGAAAGACCTTCCTGGGTACACCATTCGTGTACCATAACGAGGGCTCGCTGCATCTTTTCCGATGCAGCGCCCTCGTGTTATCCTGTTACCAGGATGGTGATATCGTCTGCGTAACCTTGCGCATACATTCCCCGCCATTCCAGCCGAGATAGGAGCTCGTCCGTAGTATCATATCTCGATGATACTACCCTGATTGTCGAAATGTTGGTTAGTACACTGTGCAGTCTTTGTGTTTATAAAATCTTATCAAAGGTGTTTTACCTACCACAGTCTCACGTGCATTTCTTTCTTAAAATGTTTCATAACCTTTGTATTTACTGATCGATTTTGTCAAAAATATTGGAGTTCTTGCTCTAGCTAACCCCAACGTCCAAATTTCAATCAAATCGGACGTGTTTCTCTTAAGTTATCGTGCCTACAAAAACATGACGGACGGGGAAATGAACTGATAGTCAGGCGAAGAGACGACGGACATTTTGAAAGTTGGTCGGAATTCTATTACTAACACAATGATGTGAAATTTTTATATTTACAGTTTTGAAAATGTATTGATCAAATGTAATTTTCGTATTTCTGAAGATTATAATAATAGATGTGGAAAAAATGTAAAGCTATTCCAATATATCAAACGCGTCATCCCTAGTAATATTCTGGTGTAATCAAGTACCAACTCAAAATTATGTCAGAGTAAAAATTCCATATGCATGTACGGAATATTTAAATTGATATTGCGTTTACATGATATATTGCCACGCGCTGCTTCGAATAACTCTCCTCAGCTTGCATCGTATTATCATTTTATTGCACTTAATCGATGTTGTTTTAGTTTGTATGTTTAATTAATCAAAGTTTTATAATTAGATAAAGTTTAGTTAGCGAGTTTTTCAATATTAATATTATTGTGAATAGGGTAATTAAAGATTATATGTATATAATAACTTCGTCATCATGTAAACAAAGTAAAATTGTGACGTCAGTTTAAGAGTGACGTGTACCGTTTGACATATTGAAATTACTTTATATTTTTTGTAGAAAATTTTATAAGCATTATTTTTTAATTTCGATATCGCTAATGACTACCAGATATAAGCAATAAACTGAATCAGAGCACCATTTTTCCAAGATAGCGGCACTAGCGCAACAGATTGAGTTCAGGACTTTTAATATGTTTAATGGCACACCTTAATGAACATATCTGTCAAGTTTCAAAACTTTATCAGTTATTTCCCTCTAATTTTCCCTATTTGACTAGAGTATTACGAATAAATACTAAAATTTGTTTACGCATCTTCCACTTACTGTGTAAATAATAAAAAAATGTTAACCTAATGACATTGGGACTCGGTTAAAAATGTTTGGTTATGTTATAGGAATGGATTCCGCAAGTTGCGGATCTCTATCGAATGTGCTACGGTCCCGCAAGGTTGGCGCCTGCGTATTTTGTTGCTTTACATAACCTCAAAGTTGCGGAATAATAGTATTTGTTGACTGATGTGTGAAACTGGTTACCGAGACCTCGTCATCAGTCTGTGGTCAAGAGGCAAAAGTTTTAGGGAAAATGTCTTAAATATTACAAGATCAATTGATGAAAACGAAAGGTATTCAAAGAACCCAGAACTCACTACGTGGAACCACCTCCACGTACTGGCGCCTACGTATTTTGTTCCTTTACATAACCTCAAAGTTGCTGAACAATAATATTTCTGGTAAAGTTCCTTCCCTTGACCAATCCCATCAATTTGTACTGCATGTCCCTTTGAAATTTCCATGTCATTGTCAAGCTGTTGAACGATGTATGAAACTGGTCACCGAGATCTCAACATCAGTCTGTGGTCAAGAGGTAAAAGCTGTAGGGAAAATGTCTTAAATATTGCAAGATCAACTTAAACATAATAAACATAAACACACCACAGATAGTAGACAACCCCCAAATCCAAAGCCAAGGCTGTGCGGAAGAAAAACGCAAGACATACATCCACACCCACCGGTGTTGTCAATACCGGGGCTGGGGGTCGAACCCAGAGCGCGGTAGACAGTCGATCAGCATATTCGCCACTCAATACGCCTTAACCGATTGAGCTACCGCGCTACTGATGAAAAAGAAAGGAGCTACCTCCACGTAGTGAGTTCTGGGTTGTTTGAGTAACAAACAAGCAAAGAGCTGTAGCTGAATTAATACCGATAATTTAATTTTTTGATATTTTGTACATTTTACAGTAAACATCCAATATTCGAAATAATTAGTCTGAATCAACCAGATTTTTGCATGGTTAATAAGGTGTACTGAAAGCAACTATTCGGTATAGGTATAAGCAAAAAGAAATTAAAAAAAAAAGTTTTTTTTTTCAACCAGACTTCGCTTCAATATAATAATGGGCATGCTTTAAACCTTCCCAATATCAATATTTATCTAGTGGAAGTTTGATTAAAAAAGCTTTTTAGACGTTTAATTACTCGTTTATTTGCACAGGAGTATTCTAAAATGGTGGAGGCGAAGGGATTTTAAAATTCCTCCAACTATTTTGTGGTCGTGGTCGTATACTTTCCCCGTCATTATAGTGAAAACCACATTCAAATCGGACCAGTAGTTCTAGTTATGAGGCCACATCTTAAATACACACACATGGACAAACACACAACCGAATTAAGAACCTCCTTTTTGAAATCGGTTAAAAATGTATGGTTGGTTGATCGGTGGTTCGTAACATCGGCTCGAGGCATAGTAAAAGTAAGAAATAGATTTTGCATGAAAGAAGTGTTTTGCGGTAGTTGCTACCTCACTTCTTTTATTTTACTGAGCCGGAAGCAATTATGAATTTACCAGTTTCCAAGATCCCAGTAGAAAAAGACCTTCTATGAACCATCAGGAAGAGGTCAAACTTTGTTGCTCACTGTTCCCTTAGAGTAAATTTTGCACGTACTATTAAGCACAAGGGTATATTTAGTTCGAAGTTGTTTCTAAATTCAACGCGGAAACTTGTAAATATAATACTAAAGTTAAACATTAACTGACCAATTTTCTACAGATATTAATGTTAATTATTAAGTTTTGCTTACATACGTGAAGTGTCTGAGATTATCCTGCTTACCTGAAAAAAATATTAAATATTAGAATATGTAAATAACAAACTAATACTAATATAATAAATTATAATAATAAAATAAAATATATAATAATTTATACTATATGCATAATATAATAGGTTGCAATTAACAAGTTTTATGCAACATTACTTAAAATAATAATTAACATCTTAGGTGTTAAACTGTTAAGTGATATGATTAGTCACTTGTATAGTCATTTTATGTACCTGAAGTTTCGAACGTTCATTTGAACGAATTTCATATGAAAAAGAAAAATTAATAAAAACCACACTTCGATTTAGATTTAAAAACTAAAATATTGTGGATATTATTGTCAGCAAATATGGCAATAAGATGTTTACGCCTAAATCGATGTGTGGTTTTTATTAACTTTTCCTTTTCATCTAAAATTCGTTCAAGTGAACGTTCGAAACTTCAGGTACATGTCATTTTAAAAAATGAAAATATATTTAGCCTTTAAATTAAAAAAAAAAACAGTTAAACAAAGAGTGACAAATACATGTATATTATATGCATGGGCAAAAATAAGTATACAGTACTAGAATAATAAAGTTGAGATTGGACGGAGTGAAGGTGTTTTTTATATTGGCATCTTTTATTGATTAATTATTTTGTTCTTTTCGATGACCAACTTGCATATCTTTTTTCACCAAAAGTGTATCAAGTTTTCTTTGTTCGCAACAGTGTCAACCACATCTGTAATATTATTTTCCTGTCGTTTTATTTTTTTAGAGTAACTACTTGAAACACAGCGTACCCAAGTACGTTATTTTTTAAGTAATTTTCTAAGTTATTAATTTAAATTTAGGTACTTATTTCTGGACCATCGACCAGGATTTTCAGCCTCATCATGAGAATTTTAAACTCTTTCGGACTCAAATAAAAAAAAGTCCTCTATGGCGGAAGTCTTCAATGTTGCTGAACGATCGAGAAACAATAATGAACATGTAAAGAAAATGGCTAAAATTGTTATCGCGACACGTCCGTTTCCTGATTTTTGTGTTGAAGTACGGTGTCTGGAACTCTATAAAATTTTGAACGGACATTGTCCGCCTTTTGTAAGCGGCTAATGAAGAGAAAATTGGAAAATTTCCCAATAAATTTGAAAGTAGAAAATTTTGTCATCGCGATCCGTCGTCCGTTTTCAGTGCAATTTAAGTTAGAATTTCCGTTCAAAACAATCACGAAAAAATGAAAAGGAACGATTTGAACGTTGCTCGTGGGAGTGAATGAATTTGTAAAATGTAATTTTTTGAGGTTCCCGCGAGGTATTGCGACCCGTCCGTTTCCTTGATTAAATCATTGCTAGGATTTAGACACACGTAAAAAAAAATGGAACGAACGTTTTCTGCGTTGTTCCCAGAAAATCCCTTTTCCGTCGCGTTAGAAAGTCGCAATATGGGTGTTTCGTGTTTTTATGTTCTGTAATTTGTCGGAATCTTGCAAATGCAACTCGGGTGCGTGAATAAACTCATATACACACACATAATCACACTCACACGCAGAAAGGTAGATAGGGAGGAAAAATACAGAGGCAAATCTAACTAGCAGGGGAGAGGAAATTGAAGTGCCAAACGTACAAAACTACGGGGGAAAGGGTCGATAGTATAGCTGTAAAGGTGGAGACATAGACATGGAGGTATAAACAGGGCAGAAGACACGCGTACAGCTAGACCACGGAAGTGAGAAAGAAAGAAGACTTTGGATCTCGAAGATGTCGGACGTCGTTTGGATCTTTTTTATTTTTCTCCTTTATCAGTTATCTTCATATCTCTATGGCGGCGTGATAGCCGAGACACGCAGAGTAAGAGATGACTCCATTTTATTTTGTACAGCCGTGTAACACGGAAAATGTCCGTTTAGACTTTTTTTTGGGATGTATAGATCCTGGTCAACCATCTAAACAAGGTTTTAGCCATGTCGCTGTTACTCGGTCAAGCCATTTTTTTAACAACTAATACTACATTTATCAGGTTTCTACAAGGCTAAAAATTTCTGTTCTTCACAGATTGGTGTTTGTTTTTATATGTGGAAATGGGATTCCATCAAAATTAAGCGATTTTTTTTTTACCGACGGAAAATGTTTTTCTACCACATCGCAATGTGCCAGAGCTTTGCTTTACATAGCAGTTTCCTATTTTCCCTCAAACTAGACAGTTTTTATGGATTTGTCGATGTCGCGATGACGAGAAATTTTGGTCGATGGCTCCCGTACTATATACAACACGTAATTTAGATAAGCGGGACGCGCTCAACTAGGTACAATTCGGGGACGATTGCTGGTTTTCTCACTTGCTCTTTCAATCTTTGTATCTTAATTTCCCCCAGAAATCGACACCGGAATCATATAAAAAAGTCCGCGAGAACACGGAAAGGGGCAGTAGGAAGATTATCATTTTTGGTAACCCAGCTTATTAGCTTAGTGACTCTAGGTGTATGATACTTCCACTTTTGAGTAATAGCAAATCCTTTTAACCATTAATAGAACTAGTCAAAATAAGTAGATTTTCGAACAGACACCTCGAGAGATCAAGTCGCTAGTGGCGTGCATAGACAAAACAATGCATATAATTGCATTATAACTTGTTTTAAAAATATTATATTGAAAGCCCAATACGGTAGATATTGTTTGGGATGCTTATTTATAGAATAGTTTAAAGGGACCAACTAGGGGAAAAAGAGTCAAAGGAAATCGAAAATTAGTTGACTAAATACAGCAATTCCAAAAAAATTGGTACGATTTCTTGCGAGTTGCCGCAAACAGACAAGAATTATTTAACCTAATTTCTACCTACTTTGGCGGCATTCCATTACCTGAAAATAAAGTTCTTGAATGTACTAATGATGAGAATGTTCTGCATAATCCAACTGTCAATAATATAAATACAGCCCCATTATGCAATCACGATTTTCGTGCATGCACACAATTGCTATGAGAACAATTTAAAGAAAATATTAATAAAGACTGTGGATACTGATGTTCTGGTAACTAGCACTCTTTTATCAATATCAGAATGAAAATCAGGACATATGGATAGAATTTGGCACTGCAAAGAATCTAAAATATGTGAGGTGGAAAGCAAAAAGGGACCTCTTGTCGGCAATTTCCGGTTTTTAGTTATTGATATTAAATGAATTAAGCTCTAATTCTGAACAATTTGGTGCAAAAATCATGTGTCTATGATTTTTTTTGTTTAAGTTACTAGTGCGTTTATGAAAAGGGACCTCTTGTCGGTCCCATGTTATTTCTTCATATTTCTCCATAAGCGACAATAGATACCTTTCCAGGGCTGAATATTGACTACTTTATCGATTATTTTAAGTGTTTCATCCAATTATATCGGTTTTGTAATCGATTACAACCTGTAAAGGACAAAATCCGAAAATCGATAATTTTGACCGAAACCACTAATTTCAACTGTACTGAAAAATTGACATCGCCGACAAGAGGTCCCTTTCTGCTTTCCGCCTCACATATATATCTTGTAAAGATATATCCAATCAACTTCAAGAAAAATGTCTTGCTCTCCCCTTTTTTCATTCATTTACGGATTGTGACACCACTTCTTATTTTTTTTGAAAAAGGAAATGTTGGGAAGCTTGGGACTCTTTTCCGGATGTCATCGCCACTTTCATAGATTTGGTTACAAATCCGAAGCAGCCAAATAATGATCAATTAAGAATGTTGTCAAAATTTGTCATAATAATCTATGATAAGTATTCCGACACAGATGATATCGGAATGCAATTATTTTCTCAAAAAGCCTTCTTACCCCCCCAATAATGAATGCCTTGTCAATTCAAACACAAAATTGTGTACCACGGTTCTTTTGATTTTGCAGCACACTAAGAATTAATTACCGCTACATTTCATACCATAGCTTGACTTAATGCAATAAAATGGTTTTCAGTAGCCATTTTAAAAACGAATGCCATCTTGCTATACATAGCATCTTCAGCAAAGCCATGAATAGATCCTGCATGTACAACTATAAATCTTTTACCTTCTGTAGCTGTACGTCGCCTTTTCGATTTACTGAAATCATCTTGCCCAGAACGTTTTAATCCTCCTCTGCTAAAGATCCAAGTTTCGTCTAAGAATACTACATCTTTGGGGCAATTACTTTTCAGATTTTTTACGTATTTGCGTAAAAACTCTAGCCGTTTTAGATAAATTTGTGGTCTTTCACAAAGTACTTTTCTATTGTCATCTTTTTTAAAGGAAAACCCTAATTTTTAAATCACTTTATATAAACTGGTACGGCCAATATCAACTATTGCTCTACATTTTAGCTCTTCTAAAAAGATTGCCAAGGAAATATGTTTATGATCAGACACCATATAGTAAACAATATTTTTTATTTCATATTTTACAGCATCGTGTAACTCTGTTTTTCGACTTTTTACGATTCCGTTTAACCGAAGCTTGAGGTTCCACATTCTCTTTGTCGTTTTTAGCTATTTTTCTTACAGTCTTTTCATCGATTTTTAAAGCCTCACCCACTCCACCATTTTCATTTTTCTTTTGAAAATATTCCAACAAATTCAAAACTAACTGCTGTGATTGCGGATTTAAAAATTCACCAGGATGCATGTTTACTATTTTAACAATAGAACAAGACAAAAATGGCCCTATTAGGCACTAATTGAAATAAGTGCACTATACCTACAATACCCGACTTCCGAGAAAATCGACCCGCCTCTGGAATCGCCAGCCGCATTTGACGACGACACGCGTTACGCAAATTGGTTTGCTGTTGAACAATAGAAATGCCGCACGTCGGTCATAACTTGACAAAGATTTAAACTTACGTTACAGATTAGATTACAAACAATATTTCAATGAAGACAAGGAAGGATAGAGCTCCGGACGATATTCCTTACACTATACGAGCGGGATTCTATCAGAGAACAGACTTTATACTACATAATGGAAGTCTCACTGGATATACCTACCCGGCGTTGAAGAGAGGGAAACAATAAGACTCGTACTGCAAGGGCGTTATCGTCTCCATCTCTTTCCAACGATGACGAAGTTATCATTCCATTATGTAGTATAGTTCACTGTTGAAAAGAAAGAAATAAAGCAATTTTTTTATGAACCAAGTTAAGAGACATTAAACAAATAAAGGCTTCTAAATGTTGATCGCGACACATTATTAATCACGACATCTATCAGTGATCCTCTAGTACTAACAGAGGTTGAATAAACTATTTAATTTATAAACAAGGTTATAATCAATGTATTACGTTAGTTCACTGGCCTATTCCCATATCTACATCGTATTAAAAGCGATGTTTATAAGAGTATTTATAAAACTTTATTATCTATGTTATTTAATTTAATTTTAACTAGCCCACGACAGAGAGCAAACATTTTATAGTGAAACCCACAAAAATTTGGGAACTGAATAATTTTTTTGAGTTCGTGAAAGTGTATAGAATAATATCCTGAAAAGTTTACATTTCGCTCGGATGCAGAACATAAAAAAAAGCGAAAAAAAATTTTTTTTTATCCATTTTCAAAATTTTGAAATTAAGTCATTAGTACAAGGTATATTAAGCAGATAAATTGAAAATGCGTGAAAGCGCGTTAAAAAGTGCATATAACTTTTGACGCACAAAGAATTTTTGGGCACAAATATTTTTTTCGTAATCAGGTCATAATACATAAGAATCAACAATAAAATTTCAGGTGGAATGTTGTCGCCGAAAAAAATTAAATCAATTCGACTGTACTAATAGTTATAAGGATAAGATCGTGAACATCGCAATTTCTTATCATGATCTGATTGATCATATTTTCAAAAAAATGCATATAAATAAACGATTTTGTGTTTGAACATTCGAAAAGTATACATTTTTTCCGAAATAATGATATTTTATTTTTTCCAATGGGTCAATTTCTTGACTAGTTACAGCTTCCAATATATTTATCAAAAAAATCGTCAAGCAAGGAAATAAAATTATTTGAGATGTACTTTTTATTTTAATCCTCGTTACTACAACTTAATAAACGATAATAATCATGAAGTGTACATACTTTTTAACAGCTCTCAATGAAGAAAGAATTCTTTTGAAGGGCTTTTATTTTTTTCTATATTGTTTATTGCGACGATTGAGTTCGGACGTGGTAATATAAGTATATTCTTCCCATCCATCCTTTGCTTGTATCATTTATAACAAAAAAGCATCAGAAAGCTACAATTTCCATCTTTTAAATGAACCAACACTCATATAGATTGAGCAAATTCTGATTTAGTGACATGTAATTCAGTGCGTCGGTGTCACAGTCATGCGTATTCAAACGCGTGCACGCATGGATCTCGCTCCAAGTTATAACGTTACACTTAATTAATTTTTTCCGGGAAAACCGTGGCTTTAATGATAAATTTTGTTAGGACATTTTTTGTTCATAAATATGTGATCTATACATCTGTATTATTTCTTTCTAGCTTGATTTAATTTCAAAATTTTGAAAAAATGGATGAAAAAAGTTTTCTTTCACTTCTTTTTTTTGTTCTGCATCCGAGCGAAATGTAAACTTTTCAGGATACTATTCTATACACTTTCACGAACTCGTTAAAAAAAAAGTTTACTCAGTTTGCAAAATTTTGTGGGTAAATACCTTCATCGACCGGGCTAAACAGCCTAATTTGATTTTCGGTTGTCAAATACCGCATGCCGGACAGTCTCTTTTCGCCACCTCCGGACATCACAGAAAGGAAGCCAGCGAATTACCTAACCACTTCCTATTTCGCTCAGTGTGAGGTGATTAGATACCTGAATTATCTGTCCCAAGTAGACGTAAACGAAAATCAGGAAAACAGTCGGCAACGTAATCTTGTTCAATTCTAAAACTGAACTAGATGTGAACATTACACTCTTCGCAGAATTATTGCATTAACTGCATTAATTGCTAACATTCTATAGTATACTCTTCGCAATTTTCTGAAAATAAGTTAATTACTTATGTCTAATTACTATGTTTATAATTTTAATCATTTCCCGATGATGCCATCTTCATTGGCGAAACATCGTCAGTATACTAGCTGTATTTTTATGTGTGTAGAATTTGATCAAAGGTTACAACACTTCACGTGCATTTTTTAAAAAATGTTTCATAACTTTTATATTTACCAATCGATTTTTTTTTTCAAAAACCATAAGGTTCTTCCTCTAGTTAACACTAACTGTCCAAAGGAGAAGGATCCACAAGGCCGGTTTTCGGCTTAATTTATTTTTGAACAAAAAAAACTGAAAAACATGTTTTTATTATTTACTATCAATATCGAATCGATTCCACCCCAAACGAAACTTTCCCCCACCCCCCGTTTACCCCCTCCTTCCACCTCTTTCGAAATAACGAAAATACACGTACAAAATCAAAAATATCCTTATTCAGCAACAGTCATGTTAAAATGTTTCAATGACCTGCAAAAAATCAACTGAATCGACAAAATATTTCTGCCTTAAAGATATCCTGTTTACAAGAAACGTAACTTACAGACAGATATGATGAACATTTTGAAAGTTGTTCAGAATTCAATACAATATAGTCTTCGTTTCGCATTTACAAAGGGTATAATAAATAGTCCGACGGAATTCGGACTAACTTCCTAACTTCCCATATAAGGCCTATACAGTACAGTTTGATTCAGTGGCGGCTCGTGGCTTTTAGCTGTTTAATTAACACTAATTTAATAATTTATTAATGTCACACTAACTTCCTTTTTTATTTATTATTTATCAAATATCAAATTAGAAATTACACAATTAATATTCTAGGTATTTAATGTTTTCAATATTCTCATATGATTAAGAAATTAATTAATTCTATTTATTCTATTTTAACACATTTATTAATTAATCATTTTTTATTTTCCAGTTTGATTTTGATATCTTATCAAATGTAAACATATTCTATTCAATAATTCAATATTCCTTATTCATAAGTTTATTAAGGTTAGTTAAGTTTGTTATTTTTTTACGC